>JAIUZE010070028.1:0-198537 GCA_022085475.1 Heliosperma pusillum
TGATACTGATCACTTGTAAACTACGACCTTTGTGAATACAGACTTTGCAAATTGGTTTACATTGAGTGGGAGAAATTTATATGGATATGAGAATCGGTTATCGCACATACACTTGTACGGACAAGTGGGAGATTGTTGGAGCTAGTGTCCTCCAGTTAGTGCAATAACATAAATAAATCTCTGTAGGTTCACAGGGTATACTTTGTATAATAATCAGTTGATTAACTTTTATCAATAACGGTTGGCTTGCTAGATAAGTTTGACGTTATTGTCATACAGATGGCGGTGATCAACTGGTCCCTAAAAGTCACACCTATAGGATGTGTTTGAGAGATGTGATTATTTGAGAAAATAATCATATTGATACCCTATTATATGACTAAAAGGTTAGTCAGTTTAATTGACTAAAAGGTTAGTCAATGTGATGATGAGACGAAAGTTAGCTGAGACGAATTAACTGTAATTCGTAAAATTGATATAAAAAGTTATATTTAATTATAGTATATAATGTAAGCTAATTAAACATAAACCGTTATAATTAATGGGCAAATTATAAATATATGGATATTTATAATTAATGACGGATTATAATGTCGGTCCATATAAAACGACGATTATAAGATATCACATTATATTGAAAGCTAAAATGACCAAAAACGAAAGTATCCAGATATTATCGGGTTTTAGTCAATGGGTAGTTATTATGAGGAGATAGAATCTCCCCATATAAAAACCTACCAGCCGTGGAAGTAAAGGGAGAGAAGCAGGAGAAAAGAAAAGTTGGTTTTGGCTTTTCTAACCTAATTCTTCACTAGCCTCCATCTGATCTAACATCACACAAACTGACAAAAGTTAACAGTAACTTTTGACATAAACATAAATCAAAAGTTAACAGTAATTTTTGATAACTTCTAGCAACACAAGGGTATTTCTCTGAGCATCTTGGGTGCAACGATTAGGAGGATATCTACCTTGATATCTCTGTTCTTTACGCCGATTGCTAGGACCGTAGGTTGATTTCTAAACCTTTTCTTTGTTTTCGTTTATGACTCGATAATCAAATTATTACTTTTCGTTATAATCCTATTATATTTGTATTGTGGTAATACCGATTTCCACAGCTAGTGCGTTTCATTTACTGTGAGAGATGTCGTCTTGTGTCGTCGTTCTTTGAATGCGTGATTTCATGATATTGTTCATGGTCATTGCATGATTGGACACCGTCAATGTCTTGGTTCGTGAATGGATGATAATATGTTGGTTTTATTGTGATCATCGCATGACTTGACTTGGTTTGTCTGTCGAGTCTCAATCTTATCAATCTTATACCGCTAACGGTGAGATGTAAGCCCTATTGAGCGTATTCGGTTGCCTAAGAGTGTCTTCCCCGAGTCTTTGTATCACATGATGGGTTCGGATTTGTATTCCATATGCTCTTATCGTTATCTATCGAATTGCCTATCTATTCTTATCGTATCTCACATGTATATCTATATATGCATGATTTTACTTTTGTATTTCCTTCTATGTACGTTTAATGTGATATGGCTGGGAGAACCCGGAGTTACTCCCCACTGATTGTGGCGTTCATGTTTTTCATGAATGAACAGGTTGCTTGCATGGATGGCTTTTTGCTTATGCTATTTTGGGTTAGGGTGTGAGCTAGCGGGCGTTGTCCCTGGATGAAACACCTCTAGACGTTTTTTAGCTAGTTGCTAATTACTTTGTCTTTTGTTAACACTTTGAGAGACTACGTCTCTTGTGGTATTTTTATTTAGTTTGTAATATTTTGACACTCCTCGTATTTTTCTATCTTGCATGTATAAAGGTATTTAAAATACCGTATTTTCCGCTATATAATTCACATGCTTGTATGTTTTATATTTCCGCATTCGCGAGGGTTGTCACAACTGGGCTTTAAAATAAAATGTCTCTAAATTCGCACTGTAATATCTCAAAGAAATATAATAATGACTCAGGATAATGAAATTGGCATATGATTTGAAATACAGATATTTTGGAGACATTAAGACCAGTTTTCAGACATTGTCTATATCAGAGGAAACAAGAAATATTCTTTGTTTTTACGTTGTTTAAAGAGGAATACTAACATCCAATTGTTATTTATAGACATCACGGGTCTATAAATACCTTAAGGAATTTTTTTTTTGGATTCCAAATAACGCTGAAAACCGCTGATTTTAAAGGTTATTATCCACGGTTTTCGAGACAACTGGGCCTTGAAATAAAATGTCTCTAAATTCGCACTGTAATATCTATAAGATATATAATAATGACTCGGGATAACGAAATTAAGATCTGATTTGAAATACAAATATTTTGAATACATTAAGACCACTATTCAGACCTTTTGTGTATCATAGGAAAACAAGAAATATTTTCTGTTTTTACATTGTTTAAAGAGAAATACTAACATCTAATTGTTATTTATAGACGTAACGAGTCTATAAATTCCTTCAGGGAAAAAATATTTTTGATTTCCGAATATTGCTGAAAACCGGTGATTTTCAAGGTTATTATCCACGTTTTTCAGGACAACTGGGCCTCGAAATAAAATGTCTCTAAATTCGCACTGTAATATCTCTAAGATATATAATAATGACTCAGGATAACGAAATAGGCATCTGATTTGAAATACATATATTTTAAGGACATTAAGACAACTATTCAGACCTTCTCTGAATCAGAGAAAACAAGAAGTATTCTTTGTTTTTACGTTGTTTAAAGAGGAATACTAACATCCAATTGCTATTTATAGACGTAACGGTTCTATAAATACCTTCTGGGAAAAAAAAAATTGGTGTCCGAATATCACTAAAAACCGCTGATTTTCAAGGTTATTATCCACGGTTTTCGGGACTACTGGGCCTTGAAATAAAATGTTTTAAAATTCGCACTGTAATATCTTTAAGACATATAATAATGATTCAAGATAACGAAATTGGCATCTGATTTGAAATAAAGATAGTTTGCAGACCTTAAGAAAACTTTCCAGACCTTAACTATATCAGTGGAAACAAGAAGTATTCTCTGTTTTTACGTTGTTAAAAGAGGAATAAAAACATCCAATTGATATTTATAGACGTAACGTGTCTATAAATAACTTCACGGAAAAAATGATTTTGGTTTCCGAATATCGCTGAAAACCGATGATTTTCATGGTTATGATCCACGGTTTTCTGGACAACTGGGCCTTGAAATAAAATGTCTCTAAATTCGCAATGTAATATCTCTTAGACATATAATAATGACTAAGGATAACGAAATTGGTATCTGATTTGAAATACATATATTTTGGAGACATTAAGACCACTTTTCAGACCTTGTCTAAATGAAAGAAAACAAGAAGTATTCTCTGTTTTTACGTTGTTTAAAGAGAAATACTAACATCATATTGCTATTTATAGACGTAACAGGTCTATAAATACCTTTCCGAATATCGCTGAAAACCGTTGATTTTCAAGGTTAATATCCACGTTTTTCGGGTTAACTGAGCTTGAAATAAAATGTCTCTAAATTCGCACTATAATATCTCTAAGACATATAATAATGACTCAGCATAACGAAATTATCATATGATTTGAAATAAAGATAGTTTTGAGACCTTGAGACCACTTTTCATACCTTATCTATAACAGAGGAAACAAGAAATATTTTATGTTTTTACGTTGTTTAAAGAGGGATACTAACATCCAATTACTTTTTATAGTCGTGACGGGTCTATAAATATCTTTAGGGAATAAATATTTTTGGTTTCCGAATATCGCTGAAAACCGCTGATTTTCAAGGTTATTATTCACGTTTTTCGGGATAACTGGGCCTTGAAATAAAATGTCTCTAAATTCGCAATATAATATCTCTTAGACATATAATAATGACTAAGGATAACGAAATTGGTATCTAATTGGAAATACAGATATTTTGGAGACATTAAGACCACTTTTCAGATCTTGTCTATATCTGAGAAAACAAGAAGTATTAACATCCTATTGCTATTTATAGACGTAACGGATCTATAAATACCTTTAGGGATTAAATATTTTTTGTTTCTGAATATCGCTGAAAGCAGTTGATTTTCAAGGTTAATATCCACGTTTTTCGGGATAACTGGGCCTTGAAATAAAATGTCTCTAAATTCGGACTGTAATATCTCTAAGACATATAATAATGACTCAACATAACGAAATTGGAATCTTATTTGAAATAAAGATAGTTTGGAGACCTTAAAGCCACTTTTCAGACCTTGTCTATAACAGAGGAAACAAGAAGTATTCTCTGTTTTAAAGTTGTTTAAAGAGAGATACTAACATCCAATTGCTATTTATAGATGTAACAGGTCTATAAATACCTTAAGGGAAAAATATTTTTGTATTCCGAATATCGCTGAAAACCGCTGATTTTCAAAGTTATTATCCACGGTTTTCGGGACAACTGGGCTTTGAAATAAAATGTCTCTCAATTCGCAATGTAATATCTCTTAGACATATAATAATGAATCAAGATAACGAAATTGGTATCTGATTTGAAATACATATATTTTGGAGACATTAAGACCACTTTTCAGACCATGTCTATATCAAAGAAAACAAGAAGTATTAACATCCTATTGCTATTTATATACGTAACGGGTCTATAAATACCTTTAGGGAATAAATATTTTTTTTTCTGAATATTGCTGAAAACCGTTGATTTTCAAGGTTAATATCCATGTTTTTCGGGATAACTGGGCCTTGAAATAAAATGTCTCTAAATTCGCACTATAATATCTCTAAGAAATATAATAATGACTCATCATAACGAAATTGACATCTGATTTGAAATAAAGATAGTTTGGAGACCTTAAGACTATTTTTCATACCTTGTCTATTATAACAGAGAAAACAAGAAGTATTCTATGTTTTTAAGTTGTTTAAAGAGGGATACTAACTTCCAATCCCTATTTATAGATGTGACGGGTGCATAAATATCTTTAGCGAATAAATATTTTTGGTTACCGAATATCGCTGAAAACCGCTGATTTTCAAGGTTATTATCCACGTTTTTCGGGATAACTAGTCTTTGAAATAAAATGTCTCTAAATTCGCAATGTAATATCTCTTAGATATATAATAATGACTAAGGATAACGAAATTGGTATCTGATTTGAAATACAGATATTTTGGAGACATTAAGATCATTTTTCAAACCTTGTCTATATCAGAGAAAACAAGAAGTATTCTCTGTTTTTACGTAGTTTAAAGAGGAATACTAACATCTAATTGCTATTTATAGACGTAACGGGTCTATAAATGTTACGTCTATAAATACCTTTAGGGAATAAATATTTTTGGTTTCCGAATATCGCTGAAAACCGCTGATTTTCAAGGTTCTTATCCACGTTTTTCGGGATAACTGGGCCTTGAAATAAAATGTCTCTAAAATCGCACTGTAATATCTCTAAGACATATAATAATAACTCAGCATAACGAAATTTTCATCTGATTAGAAATAAAGATAGTGGAGACCTTAAGACCACTTTTCAGACCTTGTCTGTATCAGAGGAAACAAGAAGTATTCTCTATTTTTACGTTGTTTAAAGAAGAATACAAACATCCAATTGTTATTTATAGACGTAACGGGTCTATAAATACCTTCAGGGATAACATATTTTTGGTTTCCGAATATCGCTGAAAACCGATGATTTTCAAGGTTATTATCCACGGTTTTCGGGACAACTGGGTCTTGAAATAAAATGTCTCTAAATTTGCAATGTAATATCTCTTAGACATATAATAATGACTCAGGATAACGAAATTAGTATCTGATTTGAAATACAGATATTTTGGAGACATTAAGACCACTTTTCAGACCTTGTATATATCAGAGAAAACAAGAAATATTCTCAGTTTTTACGTTGTTTAAAGAAGAATACTAACATCCAATTGCTATTTATAGACGTAACGGGTCTATAAATACCTTTAGGAAATAAATATTTTTTGTTTCCGAATATCGCTGAAAACCGCTGCTTTTCAAGGTCTATAAATACCACGTTTTTCGGGATAACTGGGCTTTGAAATAAAATGTCTCTAAAATCGCACTGTAATATCTCTAAGACATATAATAATGACTCAGCATAACGAAATTGACATCTGATTTGAAATAATGATAGTTTGGAGACCTTAAGACCACTTTTCAAACCTTGTCTATTATAGAGGAAACAAGAAGTATTTTATGTTTTTACGTTGTTTAAAGAGGGGTACTAACATCCAATTGCTATTTATAGACGTGACTGGTCTATAAATATATTTAGGGAATAAATATTTTTGGTTTCCGAACTATCGCTGAAAACCGCCGATTTTCAAGGTTATTATCCACGTTTTTCGGGATAACTGGGCCTTGAAATAAAATGTCTCTAAATTCGTAATGTAATATCTCTTAGACATATAATAATGACTAAAGATAACGTAATTGGTATCTGATTTGAAATACAGATATTTTGGAGACATTAAGACCACTTTTCAGACCTTGTCTATATCAGAGAAAACAAGAAATATTCTCTGTTTTTACGTTGTTTAAAGAGGAATACTAACATCCAATTACTATTTATAAACGTAACGGGTCTATAAATACCTTTAGGGAATAAATATTTTTTGCTTCCGAATATCGCTGAAAACCGCTGATTTTCAAGGTTATTATCCACGTTTTTCGGGATAACTGGGCCTTGAAATAAAATGTCTCTAAAATCGCACGGTAATATCTCTAAGACATATAATAATGACTCAGCATAACGAAATTGGCATCTGATTTGAAATAAAGATAGTTTGGAGACCTTAAGACTACTTTTCAAACCTTGTCTATAACAGAGGAAACAAGAAGTATTCTATGTTTTTAAGTTGTTTAAAGAGGGATACTAACTTCCAATTCCTATTTATAGATGTGATGGGTGCATAAATATCTTTAGGGAATAAATATTTTTGGTTACCGAATATCGCTGAAAACCGCTGATTTTCAAGGTTATTATCCACGTTTTTCGGGATAACTGGTCTTTGAAATAAAATATCTCTAAATTCGCAATGATAACGAAATTGGTATCTGATTTGAAATACAGATATTTTGGAGACATTAAGATCATTTTTCAAACCTTGTCATATCAGAGAAAACAAGAATTATTCTCTGTTTTTACGTTGTTTAAAGAAGAATACTAACATCCAATTGATATTTATAGACGTAACGGGTCTATATATACCTTAAGAGAATAAATATTTTTGGTTTCCGAATATCGCTGAAAACCGCTGATTTTCAAGGTTCTTATCCACGTTTTTCGGGATAACTAGGCCTTGAAATAAAATGTCTCTAAATTCGTAATGTAATATCTCTTAGACATATAATAATGACTAAAGATAACAAAATTGCTATCTGATTTGAAATACAGATATTTTGGAGACATTAAGACCACTTTTCAGACCTTGTCTATATCAGAGAAAACAAGAAATATTCTCTGTTTTTACGTTGTTTAAAGAGGAATACTAACATCCAATTACTATTTATAAACGTAACGGGTCTATAAATACCTTTAGGGAATAAATATTTTTTGTTTCCGAATATCGCTGAAAACCGCTGATTTTCAAGGTTATTATCCACGTTTTTCGGGATAAATGTATCTAAATTTGCAATTTAATATCTCTTAGAAATATAATAATGACTCAGGATAACGAAATTGGTATCTGATTTGAAATACAGATATTTTGGAGACATTAAGACCACTTTTCAGACCTCGTATATATCAGAGAAAACAAGAAATATTCTCTGTTTTTACGTTGTTTAAAGAGGAATACTAACATCCAATTGCTATTTATAGACGTAACGGGTCTATAAATACCTTTAGGGAATAAATATTTTTTGTTTCCGAATATCGCTGAAAACCGCTGCTTTTCAAGGTTATTATCCACGTTTTTCGGGATAACTGGGCTTTGAAATAAAATGTCTCTAAAATCGCACTGTAATATCTCTAAGACATATAATAATGACTCAGCATAACGAAATTGGCATCTGATTTGAAATAATGATAGTTTGGAGACCTTAAGACCACTTTTCAAACCTTGTCTATTATAGAGGAAACAAAAAGTATTTTATGTTTTTACGTTGTTGAAAGAGGGGTACTAACATCCAATTGCTATTTATAGACGTGACTGGTCTATAAATATATTTAGGGAATAAATATTTTTGGTTTCCGAACATCGCTGAAAACCGCCGATTTTCAAGTTTATTATCCACGTTTTTCGGGATAACTGGGCCTTGAAATAAAATGTCTCTAAATTCGTAATGTAATATCTCTTAGACATATAATAATGACTAAAGATAACAAAATTGGTATCTGATTTGAAATACAGATATTTTGGAGACATTAAGACCACTTTTCAGACCTTATCTATATCAGAAAAAACAAGAAATATTCTCTGTTTTTACGTTGTTTAAAGAGGAATATTAACATCCAATTACTATTTATAAATGTAACGGGTCTATAAATACCTTTAGGGAATAAATATTTTTTGTTTTCGAATATCGCTGAAAACCGCTGATTTTCAAGGTTATTATCCACGTTTTTCGGGATAACTGGGCCTTGAAATAAAATGTCTTTAAAATCGCACAGTAATATCTCTAAGACATATAATAATGACTCAGCATAACGAAATTGACATCTGATATGAAATAAAGATAGTTTGGAGACCTTAAGACTACTTTTCATACCTTGTGTATAACAGAGGAAACAAGAAGTATTCTATGTTTTTCAGTTGTTTAAAGAGGGATACTAACTTCCAATTCCTATTTATAGATGTGACGGGTGCATAAATATCTTTAGGAAATAAATATTTTTGGTTACCGAATATCGCTAAAAACCGCTGATTTTCAAGGTTATTATCCACGTTTTTCGAGATAACTGGTCTTTGAAATAAAATATCTCTAAATTCGCAATGTAATATCTCTTAGATATATATTAATGACTAAGGAAAACGAAATTGGTATCTGATTTGAAATACAGATATTTTGGAGACATTAAGATCATTTTTCAAACCTTGTCATATCAGAAAAAACAAGAAGTATTCTCTGTTTTTACGTTGTTTAAAGAGGAATACTAACATCCAATTGCTATTTATAGACGTAACGGGTCTATAAATACCTTTAGGGAATAAATATTTTTGGTTTCCGAATAACGCTGAAAACAGCTGATTTTCAAGGTTCTTATCCACGTTTTTCGGGATAACTGGGCCTTGAAATAAAATGTCTCTAAATTCGTAATGTAATATCTCTTAGACATATAATAATGACTAAAGATAACGAAATTGGTATCAGATTTGAAATACAGATATTTTGGAGACATTAAGATCACTTTTCAGACCTTGTCTATATCAGAGAAAACAAGAAATATTCTCTTTTTTTACGTTGTTTAAAGAGGAATACTAACATCCAATTACTATTTATAAACGTAACGGGTCTATAAATAACTTTAGGGAATAAATATTTTTTGTTTCCGTATATCGCTGAAACCGCAAATTTTCAAGGTTATTATCCACGTTTTTCGGGATAACTGGGCCTTGAAATAAAATGTCTCTAAAATCGCACGGTAATATCTCTAAGACATATAATAATGACTCAGCATAACGAAATTGGCATCTGATTTGAAATAAAGATAGTTTGGAGACCTTAAGACTACTTTTCATACCTTGTCTATAACAGAGGAAACAAGAAGTATTCTATGTTTTTAAGTTGTTTAAAGAGGGATACTAACTTCCAATTCCTATTTATAGATGTGACGGGTGCATAAATACCTTTAGGGAATAAATATTTTTGGTTACCGAATATCGCTAAAAACCGCTGATTTTCAAGGTTATAATCCACGTTTTTCGGGATAAGTGGTCTTTGAAATAAAATATCTCTAAATTCGCAATGTATCATCTCTTAGATATATAATAATGACTAAGGATAACGAAATTGGTATCTGATTTGAAATACAGATATTTTAGAGACATTAAGATCATTTTTCAAACCTTGTCATATTAAAGAAAACAAGAAGTATTCTCTGTTTTTACGTTGTTTAAAGAGGAATACTAAAATCCAATTACTATTTATAAACGTAACGGGTCTATAAATACCTTTAGGGAATAAATATTTTTGGTTTCCCAATATCGCTGAAAACCGCTGATTTTCAAGGTTCTTATCCACGTTTTTCGGGATAACTGGGCCTTGAAATAAAATGTCTCTAAAATCGCACTGTAATATCTCTAAGACATATAATAATAACTCAGCATAACGAAACTTTCATCTGATTTGAAATAAACATAGTTTTGAGACTTTAAGACCACTTTTAAGACCTTGTCTATAACAGAGAAAACAAGAATTATTCTCTATTTTTACGTTGTTTAAAGAGGGATACTAACATTTAATTTCTATTTATAGATTTAACGGGTTTATAAATACCTTAAAGGAAAAAATATTTTTGGATTCCGAATATCGCTGAAAACCGCTGATTTTCAAGGTTATTATCCACGGTTTTCGAGACAACTTGGCCTTGAAATAAAATGTCTCTAAATTCGCACTGTAATATCTCTAAGACATATAATAATGTCTCAGGATATCGAAATTGGGATTTGATTTGAAATACAAATATTTTGGAGACATTAAGACCAATATTCAGACCTTGTCTGTATCAGAGGAAACAAGAAGTATTCTCTATTTTTACGTTGTTTAAAGAAGAATACAAACATCCAATTGTTATTTATAGACGTAACGGATCTATAAATACCTTCAGGGAAAACATATTATTGGTTTCCGAATATCGCTGAAAACCGATGATTTTCAAGGTTATTATCCACAGTTTTCGGGACAACTGGGTCTTGAAATAAAATGTCTCTAAATTCGCAATGTAATATCTCTTAGATATATAATAATGACTCAGGATCACGAAATTGATATCTGATTTGAAATACAGATATTTTGGAGACATTAAGACCACTTTTCAGACCTTGTATATATCAGAGAAAACAAGAAATATTCTCTGTTTTTACGTTGTTTAAAGAGAAATACTAACATCCAATTGCTATTTATAGACGTAACGGGTCTATAAATACCTTTAGGGAATAAATATTTTTTGTTTTCCGAATATCACTGAAAACCGCTGATTTTCAAGGTTATTATTCACGTTTTTCGGGATAACTGGGCCTTGAAATAAAATGTCTCTAAAATCGCACTGTAATATCTCTAAGACATATAATAATGACTCAGCATAACGAAATTGGCATCTGATTTAAAATAATGATAGTTTGGAGACCTTAAGACCACTTTTCAAACTTTGTCTATTATAGAGGAAACAAGAAGTATTTTATGTTTTTACGTTGTTTAAAGAGGGGTACTAACATCCAATTGCTATTTATAGACGTGACTAGTCTATAAATATATTTAGGGAATAAATATTTTTGGTTTCCGAACATCGCTGAAAACCGTCGATTTTCAAGGTTATTATCCACGTTTTTCGGGATAACTGGGCTTTGAAATAAAATGTCTCTAAATTCGTAATGTAATATCTCTTAGACATATAATAATGACTAAAGATAACGAAATTGGTATCTGATTTGAAATACAGATATTTTGGAGACATTAAGACCATTTTTCAGACCTTGTCTATATCAGAGAAAACAAGAAATATTCTCTGTTTTTACGTTGTTTAAAGAGGAATGAATACTAACATCCAATTACTTTTTATAAACGTAAGGGGTCTATAAATACCTTTAGGCAATAAATATTTTTTGTTTCCGAATATCGCTGAAAACCGCTGATTTTCAAGGTTATTATCCACGTTTTTCGGGATAACTGGGCCTTGAAATAAAATGTCTCTAAAATCGCACTGTAATATATCTAAGACATATAATAATGACTCAGCATAACGAAATTGGCATCTGATTTGAAATAAAGATAGTTTGGAGACCTTAAGACTACTTTTCATACCTTGTCTATAACAGAGGAAACAAGAAGTATTCTATGTTTTTAAGTTGTTTAAAGAGGGATACTAACTTCCAATTCCTATTTATAGATGTGACGGGTGCATAAATATCTTTAGGGAATAAATATTTTTGGTTACCGAATATCGCTGAAAACCGCTGATTTTCAAGGTTATTATCCACGTTTTTTGGGATAACTGGTCTTTGAAATAAAATGTCTCTAAATTCGCAATGTAATATCTCTTAGATATATAATAATGACTAAGGATAACGAAATTGGTATCTGATTTGAAATACAGATAGTTTGGAGACATTAAGATCATTTTTAAAACCTTGTCTATATCAGAGTAAACAAGAAGTATTCTCTGTTTTTACGTTGTTTAAAGAGGAATACTAACATCCAATTGCTATTTATAGACGTAACGGGTCTATAAATACCTTTAGGGAATAAATATTATTGGTTTCCGAATATCGCTGAAAACCGCTGATTTTCAAGGTTCTTATCCACGTTTTTCGGGATAACTGGCTGGACCTTGAAATAAAATTTCTCTAAAATCGCACTGTAATATCTCTAAGACATATAATAATAACTCGGTATAACGAAATTTTCATCTGATTTGAAATAAAGATAGTTTGGAGACCTTAAGACCACTTTTCAGACCTTGTCTATAACAGAGAAAACAAGAAGTATTCTCTATTTTTACGTTGTTTAAAGAGGGATACTAACATCCAATTGCTATTTATAGACGTAACGGGTCTATAAATACCTTTAGGGAATAAATATTTTTTGGTTTCCGAATATCGCTGAAAACCGCTGATTTTCAAGGTATTTATCCACGTTTTTCGGGATAACTGGGACTTGAAATAAAATGTCTCTAAAATCGTACTGTAATATCTCTAATACATATAATAAATTAATAATAACTCAGCATAACGAAATGTTCATCAGATTTGAAATAAAGATAGTTTGTAGACCTTAAAACCACTTTTCAGACCTTGTCTATAACAGAGGAAACAAGAAGTATTCTCTATTTTTACGTTGTTTAAAGAGGGATACTAACATCCAATTGCTATTTATAGATTTAACGGGTCTATAAATACCTTAAAGGAAAAAATATTTTTGGATTCCGAATATCCCTGAAAACCGCTAATTTTGAAGGTTATTATCCACGGTTTTCGAGACAACTTGGCCTTGAAATAAAATGTCTCTAAATTCGCACTGTAATATCTCTAAGACATATAATAATGTCTAAGGATATCGAAATTGGGATTTGATTTGAAATACAAATATTTTGGAGACATTAAGACCACTATTCAGACCTTGTCTGTATCAAATAAAACAAGAAGTATTCTCTGTTTTTACGTTGTTTAAAGAAGAATACAAACATCGAATTGCTATTTATAGACGTAACGGGTCTATAAATAACTTCAGGGAAAACATATTTTTGTTTCCGAATATCGCTGAAAACCGATGATTTCCAAGGTTATTATCCACGGTTTTCGGGACAACTGGGTCTTGAAATAAAATGTCTTTAAATTCGCAATGTAATATCTCTTAGACATATAATAATGACTCAGGATAACGAAATTGGAATCTGATTTGAAATACATATATTTTGGAGACATTAAGACCACTTTTCAGACCTTGTATATATATCAGAGAAAACAAGAAATATTCTCTGTTTTTACGTAGTTTAAACAGGAATACTAACATCCAATTGCTATTTATAGACGTAACGGGTCTATAAATACCTTTAGGGAATAAATATTTTTTGTTTCCGAATATCGCTGAAAACCGCTGATTTTCAAGGTTATTATCCACGTTTTTCGGGATAACTGGGCCTTGAAATAAAATGTCTCTAAAATCGCACTTTAATATCTCTAAGACATATAATAATGACTCAGCATAACGAAATTGGCATCTGATTTGAAATAATGATAGTTTGGAGACCTTAAGACCACTTTTCAAACCTTGCCTATTATAGAGGAAACAAGAAGTATTTTATGTTTTTACGTTGTTTAAAGAGGGGTACTAACATCTAATTGTTATTTATAGACATAACTGGTCTATAAATATATTTAGGGAATAAATATTTTTGGTTTCCGAACATCGCTGAAAAGCGCCGATTTTCAAAGTTAATTCACGTTTTTCGGGATAACTGGGCCTTGAAATAAAATGTCTCTAAATTCGTAATGTAATATCTCTTAGACATATAATAATGACTAAAGATAACGAAATTGGTATCTGATTTGAAATACAGATATTTTGGAGACATTAAGACCACTTTTCAGACCTTGTCTATATCAGAAAAAACAAGAAATATTCTCTGTTTTTACGTTGTTTAAAGAGGAATACTAACATCCAATTACTATTTATAAACGTAACGGGTCTATAAATACCTTTAGGGAATAAATATTTTTTGTTTCCGAATATCGCTGAAAACCGCTGATTTTCAAGGTTATTATCCACGTTTTTCGGGATAACTGGGCCTTGAAATAAAATGTCTCTAAAATCGCACTGTAATATCTCTAAGACATATAATAATGACTCAGCATAACGAAATTGACATCTGATTTGAAATAAAAATAGTTTGGAGACCTTAAGACCATTTTTCACACCTTGTCTATAACAGACGAAACAAGAAGTATTCTCTGTTTTTATGTTGTTTAAAGAGGGATACTAACATCCAATTGATATTTATAGATGTAACGGGTCTATAAATACCTTAAGGGAAAAAATATTTTTGTCCGAATATCGCTGAAAACCGCTGATTTTCAAGGTTATTATCCACGGTTTTCGGGACAACTTGGCCTTGAAATAAAATGTTTCTAAATTCGCACTATAATATCTCTAAGACATATAATAATGTCTCAGGATAACGAAATTGGCATCTGATTTGAAATACATATATTTTGGAGACATTAAGACCACTTTTCAGACCTTGTCTATATCAGAGAAAACAAGAAATATTCTCTGTTTTTACGTTGTTTAAAGAAGAATACAAACGTCCAATTGCTATTTATAGACGTAACGGGTCTATAAATACCTTTAGGGAATAAATATTTTTTGTTTCCGAATATCGCTGAAAACCGCTGATTTTCAAGGTTATTATCCACGTTTTTCGCGATAACTGGGCCTTGAAATAAAATGTTTCTAAATTCGCAATGTAATATCTCTAAGACATATAATAATGACTCAGCATAACGAAATTGGCATTTGATTTGAAATAAAGATAGTTTGGAGACCTTAAGACCACTTTTCAGACCTTGTTTATAACAGAGGAAATAAGAAGTATTTTATGTTTTTAGGTTGTTTAAACAGGGATACTAACATCTAATTGCTATTTCAAGGCCTTGAAATAAAATGTACGGTTTTCGGCCACCCTACCGTACATTTTCAACGACCCAGTGAACACCCATTGATCAACAAAGGTGGGGGTTCGTTATTTCGATTAGTCGATTAGACATGTCGATAATAAACTTGATCACGACTAGTTTTTACGACTAGTTTTTTCAGAGTCGTTAATCACTAAAAATTTTACTCGTGATTTTAGATTTATTTGTACCCAAAATGACACGTAAATTTATGGTTAAAACACGCTGCACCGGCGTAATCTAATTTTCTCTTTCGTTGGCTACTTAAAAGCAATGAAGAAATGTGTTACGATGATGATGATGATCGAGCCTAACTATTTTGATAAAATTAAATATTATGTAAATTTTAATTTAGATAGAGTTCAAATTTAGTCTAAATATATATACACGGAGTACTAATTTATTTTTCTATCCTTATGATGACTTTGGTGCAAAAGTAAACAAAAAAATATTATACACAAATTCTTATTGAAGACGGGCTATCTGTCACAAGCTGAATACGGATAGTGCCTCTCTCACAATATACAAGTGGGAGGGCAAAGGGATGGCAAATGGATCCCCCCACTTTCCCTCGCAACGCACTTGCATGTTTTGAAAGAGCCGCTATCCGTCTTCAGCTTGTGACGGATAATGTCTGTCTTAAGTGAGACAAGTTGATTATATGTATAGATAGATTATTAATTTCAAGTTCCCTTCAACAAATTACATCCATAAATATTTTTTTTATCTTTGTTATCAACACCAACTTCGTTTTAGTTTATTCATATTCTCAATTGTATATATGGACTCATTCAAATAAGTATACTCTAATTTGTTTATACAATTCAAATTGACAATTACACCCCTTTATGTATAAAAGTTTCAAAATTACACCCCTTTATTTTTTTTGTAACAAAATTACACCCATAATCAACCATTTATTTAAAACTTGATTCCAACCTAATTATCCGGCCAAACAAAACGTGAACTGACCGTTTTACCCCTAGCTTATATAAACCTTCTTTATCTACTTACTTCTTTCATTTTCCTCTTTCACGTCTGATTTTCCCTAAACTAAGGTTAGATTAAATTTCCCTAAAATTCCCTCTAAATCAATTCTATTTCTATCATCATCTTCAGTTAATGCTAATCAACAACAAGTAGCTCTGATTGTGCACCATCTCAATTCCCGACTAGAGAAATTGAGGTATTTTTCCGAATTTCATTTTACCCTAATTCCTTAGTTACTTTAAACCCTAATTTTTTTGGTATTTCATTGATTGTTTTGATTTCGCCTTTGAGTTTTTGTTTCCTTTGTGTAATGCTAATCAACAACGAATAGCTGTACATTTAGTTGTTTAATTACATCAGA
This sequence comes from Heliosperma pusillum, assembly GCA_022085475.1. NCBI lineage: Eukaryota > Viridiplantae > Streptophyta > Magnoliopsida > Caryophyllales > Caryophyllaceae > Heliosperma > Heliosperma pusillum. The sequence goes on from JAIUZE010070028.1 coordinate 16,720, forward strand.
TCGCTAAATCCCAGTTTAATTTCAGGAATGGCTTCTAATAATGAAAAAAAGGATTACTTAGTTTATATGTATGTGTTTTATGGGGGTTGTTTTCAGCAAGCTAATGTTCAATATCCGAAGCATAGCCCAAAGTATATTGGTGGAGGATTTCACATTCATTGTGGGAGAGATAGAAGAAGAACATAATTACCTGTAAAGATTATTGAATAAGAAATGACCAGTATTTGGGGGAAATTTTGTATAGTGGAAATGAATGAAAACAGGATGAAGACAATTGTCTGCGTTATTATTCAATTGATTCTAAACATGATACAATGCATGCATATATACAAGACGTAGTTGCCCTACTTTCCTAATTGTAGTCTCACACTTTTGGTAACTCATGATACACCAAATAATTAACAATTGACCGTATGATATTACAATATTATTTCCTAATATTATTCTCAACACTCCCCCTCAAGTTGGTACAGTTGGTAAACCGATGCCCAACTTGAACTGTAAATATCAAAAGGCTTCCCCTCCTAATGCTTTAGTAAACATATCGGCTATTTGTTCCTTACTGCGCAAATGAGAACTCGAGATAGTACCATCAAGTAAATGGCCTCGTATAAAATGACAATCGATCTCTATATGTTTTGTTCGATCATGAAATACCGGATTTCTCGCAATGTGAAGTGCCGCTTGATTATCGCAGAACATCTCCATGGAACGCGTATGCTCAATTCCAAGAGAACGAAGGAAGCTTTTTAACCAAATCAACTCACTAGTCAATGCCGCCATAGCACGATACTCGGCTTCCGCTGACGACCTAGCAACCGTCCCTTGCTTCTTTGCCTTCCATGAAATAGGCGTGTTACCCAAAGCTACAAAGTAACCTGTCAATGATCGTCTTGTCAAAGGACAACTCGCCCAATCCGAGTCCGAGTAACCATATAATTGTAAACTTGACAATCTGTCCATTATGATGCCTTTTCCTGGATTACCCTTCACATACCGAACCACTCTAATGGCAGCGTCGAGGTGTTCCTTTCTTGGTTCGTGCACGAACTGGGATAACGTGTGTACTGCATAAACTAAGTCAGGTCGTGTTATGGTTAGATACACAAGTCGACCAACAATTCGCCTATACTTCATCGGGTCTTTAAGAATATCACCTTCTGCCACTGCTAACTTGTGGTTTTGCTGAATCGGAATGTCCACTGGTTTGGCGCCTTCCATTCCTGCTTCTTTGATTATCTCAATCGCATATTTGCGTTGGCTAAGAAAAAGGCCTCTCGGACCAGTGGCAACTTCAATTCCCAGCAAATATTTTAGCCTTCCAAGATCTTTGATTCCAAAACTTTTGTTGAGAAAATTCTTGAGACGATGACAAGCTTCCTGATCGTTGCTCACTACGATCATATCGTCTACGTAAATTAGAAGTCCCACAAAAATTTTCCCTTTATTATATGTGAACAGAGAGTAATCCGCCAAGGACTGTACGAAACCATAATCCTGTAAAGATTTTGTTAACTTGGCAAACCAATTTCTTGACGCTTGTTTCAACCCGTAAAGCGATTTCTGGAGTTTGCACACTTGGTTTGGTCCTTTAGCTTGGAAACCTTGTGGTAGCCTCATGTAAACTTCTTCATACAAGTCGTCGTGAAGGAACGCGTTATTCACGTCTAATTGAGTTATAAACCATCCTTTTACAACCGCAACACCCAATAAACATCTCACACTCGTCATCTTGGCAACGGGAGCAAACGTCTCGTGATAGTCTATCCCTTCAATTTGTGTGAAACCTTGGGCTACCAATCTAGCCTTATAGCGTTCTATCGTCCCATCTGCTCTATATTTTACCTTGTATACCCATTTGCAACCGATGGGTCGTTTTCCTTCCGGCAAATCAACAATCTTCCATGTCCCATTTAATTCAAGAGCTTCAACTTCTCTAGCCATAGCCTCCCTCCATTCCGCATGTTTTGCTGCTTCGATATAATTATTGGGCTCCGTAATAGAATCAAGAGTGGCCAAGAAACTCCTGTGACAGTCAGAAAAACAACTAGTAGTAACATAATTGGTCATTGGATAGTGAGTACCTTTCATGGAAGATGTTGATGGAGCTGGGTGAGCACTTTCTGTGGGGTTTAGAATCCGGGTCGATTTACAAATATAGTCTTTTTTTCAATATGGTTCGAATCGTTCTCGTGCGCCTCGACCTTGCATTTCTGTGTTGCTTCCATCATTCACGGTGACCTCATTATCCTGCTGGTCCATGCCTTCAACATTTGCATTGACGATGGGGGAAGTGCTGGTATCATGTCTTGTATTACTACTCCCCCTTTCATTGACATCTACTTCAATATCAGACTCGTCTTCCCCGCTGTCGATGAAAGGCTGCTCAATAGTCTCAGTCTGCTGGATGGAGTTATTCATATTTTCTATACCAGTAATGGCCTGACTTGGACTCGCATAAGAAAACGAATTCTCATCAAAAATGACATCTCGAGACACGAGAAATTTCTTTTGTGCAAGGTCATACAATCGCCATCCTTTTTTACCTTGCGGATATCCAATGAACATACAACGTTTACCCCTCTCTCCAAATTTATCTTTTGGTCTCTCTTTATTGTGAGCATAACAGAGGCAACCGAAAACACGCAAATTATCAAGACACGGTTTACCCTTATAAAGAATCTCATATGGTGTCTGACCATTAAGAACTCGAGTGGGGGTTCGATTTATTAAAAAAACTGCTGTGAGAACGCACTCACCCCAAAACTCTAATGGAAGGTTAGCCTGGAACCGTAAAGCTCTTGCCTTTTCTAATATGTGTCGGTGTTTTCTTTCGACCCTGCCATTTTGTTGTGGAGTGTCAACATTACTAGTTTGGTAAACTATTCCATTTTCACTATAATAGTTGTTCATTGTTCCAGAAAGAAACTCCGTACCATTATCGCTTTGAACTATTTTCACATGTTTCCCAAATTGTGTCCGGACCATGTTACAAAATTTTACTAAAAGGTCAGCGACTTCTCCCTTATCTCTCATTAGGTACACCCATACTCCCCTACTACAGTCATCTATAATAGTAAGAAAATAATGGGCTCCCGACAAACTCTTTGTTTTATAAGGTCCCCAAATATCACAATGAATTAATGAAAAAAGTTCAACACTCCTTTTATTATTGAGCTTAAAACAGTTCTTGTTTACTTAGCACGACAACATGGATCACAAATGTGCTCAGAATTCCAAATCAAATTGTTACCAATCAAAGAAGAAAAATAGGACAGAGTACTACTAGAGGGATGACCGAGTCTTTTATGCCAAAGATGAGCATCGACATTCACCTTCACGCTTGCCACAGCATGTTCTTCACGACTCCTTAGAAAATAGACCCCATATTTGTGCTCACCCCGTCCAATCTTCATCTTCGTAGATCGGTCCTGTATAACACAATGATCCAAATTAAATGTTACAACATAGTTATGTTCTTCTATTAACTGACGTACGGAAATTAAATCACATGTTAAATTCGGAACATATAGCACATCCTTTAAAACAAGTTTGTCATTTAAATGTACGCGCCCATGTTCTCTAGCTACAATACGCGACCCGTCTGGTAGAGTGACATGGGACGGTCCTGCAGGCCATATGTCCTCGAGCAAATCTCTTCGTCCTGTCATGTGGTGCGAGGCCCCTATTGGATTATTAGATGTGGAAAATCGTCCGTATCACTAATATTTTCCAAATCATCTCTAAGATTCTCGTAGTTTCCTATTGTGTTTATTAATGTATTTAGGAAATTGCCTTGTTCATCAAGTATAGGGTGTGTATATATGTATTTACGATTGACTCAATAAAACACACAGAAAATTTCCCAACTTTGGTCTGATTGCCTTTCTTCATGGTATCAACGCCGAAGGTTATTTGATCTTGGAATATTTTTCCTTCTTCTTTGGTTCATATTGTTTGAACCTTCTTTATTGCACAGCCCCTGGTCTTGTCTTCGCCATGACTAACGACAAGTCTGCTCGTGCTCCGCCTCAACTCATCCATGACGCCAGTTCCATTTATTATTTGCATCCTTCCGAAGGTCCAGGTGTGTCCTTAACCAAATATATATTGCTTGAAAATAATTATGATATTTGGGAAAAAGCTGTTATTAATGCACTCGAGGGTCGTAACAAATATAGTTTCGTGAATGGTGATTTTTCGAAACCCACTGATGCTAAAAGCCCTGAGTTTGCAGCATGGAAAGCTAACAATTCGACTATATGTTCCTGGATTTTTAATTCGGTTGACGTTTCCATTCAACCTAGTATTGCGTCTTATAAAATTGCATCCGAATTGTGGACCGATTTAAAAGAACGATATGCGACGACAAATGGACCTCGTATTCACCAGTTGAAAACAGAGTACCACAATTTGCGACAAAAGGGCATGTCTATTGTCTCATACTTCAATAAATTCAGAGGTTTATGGGACGAATTGTATGGTACTGACGATTTGACTTGTGGATGTAGTTGTGTAGCCGCTCCTAAACTAAGGGCTCGTATAGAAGAAGGTAAAACTCATGATTTTCTCTTAGGTCTTGATGATGACCAATACAAAGTTCTCCGCTCGCAAATTTTAGGCATGGACCCGTTTCCAACCCTGAATAAAGCTTACTCTCTTGTTTCACAAGAAGAACGCCACAAAAACATCGTTCGTGGTCGTGATGACAAAATTGATGCAGTGAGTTTTGTTGTACACTCTACTCCATCTTCGTCATCCTCCGTGCCAACAGATTCCGAAAGCTCTCGCCCTCAGTGTACTTTCTGTAATAAAATGGGCCATGTTTATGACACATGTTATCGCCGATTACGAATTCAGCAAGGTAATGGACGAGGCCGCGGACGTGGGCGTGGTCCTCGTGAAGGTAGTACAGGTCGACCTGATCCTTCTTCGTCAGCTTCATATAGCACTCTTCACGCTGTCCACGCTGCTCATGTTATCGATGCTGCATCTCCCGCGCCTCCGGTCGCCATCCCAGGTTTAAATGTTGATCAGATGCAAAAGCTAATTCAGTTTTTGGACACTCCTTCACCATCCGAGCCTTCCTTGGGTAAGCTAGATCACCACTCTTCTTTTTGGCTTCTTGATAGTGGTGCTTCCCATCATATGACCGGTAATAAGTCATTTTTACATGATTGCATCGACATATCTCCTGCTCCGGTCACTTTACCGAATGGTATTCAAACTATGGCTACTATGCAAGGGCGTGTGTCTTTAGACTCGAGCTTGGTCCTTGAGCATGTTTTATTTGTTCCACACTTAACGTGTAATCTAGTTTCTATCGGCCAATTAATTACACATTCATTATGTACTGTGACCTTTAACGGTCGTCTATGTCTTATCCAGGACCAAGCTACGAGACGTCTGATTGGACTGGGTAATTTGCAGGATGGGGTGTACGTGTTCCGTCCTATGGCTCGTGTGATTTTGTCCCTCACCACTACTGCTGACACAACGCTTCTGCTACATCGTCGCCTAGGCCATCCGGGTTGTCAACATTTATCATACGTCCCTACTGCTAGTTGTAGTAGTCAAATAACGAAATTATTGGAATCTTGTGATATTTGCTTACGGGCAAAGCAAACTCGTACAAAATTTCCTATCTGCTATAAAAGTGCTATTTCTTCATTTGATTTGGTTCATTGTGATTTATGGGGTCCTTACCCAACTAGCACATTATGTGGCTCTCATTATTTCTTGACTATTGTTGACGATCATTCACGGGCAGTATGGGTATATTTATTGAAGGATAAAACGTCCATTTTTCGCTGCTTCCGTAATTTTTGTGTTATGGTGCAAAACCAATTTGATACAACAATAAAAACTGTTCGATCAGACAATGGTCATGAGTTCACTTCGGGTCCTTTACGTGACTATTACGCTGAACATGGCATTGTCTTTCAAACTTCATGTGTTGGGACTCCCCAACAAAATGGTCGAGTTGAGCGCAAGCATCGGAATATTTTGGAAGTGGCTCGCGCATTACTGTTTCAAGCGTCTCTTCCGTTAACTTTTTGGGGGGAATGTGTCTTAGCGGCTGTCTATCTCATTAATCGCACACCAACGACCCTTCTGGCTGGCAAATCACCATATGAAATTCTCTATGGTACACCACCATTTTATACAATGCTTCGGGTTTTCGGGTGTCTTTGCTATGCTCACAATCGGCCCCGTCATAAAGACAAATTTGCCACTCGTAGTCGTCGTTGCTTGTTTTTGGGTTATCCTTTTGGGCAAAAAGGCTGGAAGGTTTTTGATTTGGACACACGTGAGGTGTTTGTCTCTCGTGATGTTCGATTTATCGAGGACACTTTCCCATACACTACCACTTCTTCATCTGACAGTGCACCCTCTGAGAAATCACCTTTACAGCACATCGACTTAGACTTTGGTACACTACCTCCGTCTCTAGATGACAATGACAGCCCTACCCCTCAGGCTACCGGTGTGCCTCATCAAACAACTATTGTAGAGGAGGAACCTGTGCGTGATAATCCTCGTGTCCGTCGACCTCCGTCGCATTTGAATGATTATGTTGTTGGCACAACACGTATTAAACAACCTATTGCATCTTTACTCACAACCACATCCTCCTCTGGTATTGCTTATCCTATTGCTAATTACGTGACTTCTGCTTTTTTTTCTTCTCATCATAATTCCTTTGCTACTAGTATTATGAAAACAATTGAGCCCAGGTCCTTTAAAGAAGCCATTATACACTCTCGGTGGCGTAATGCAATGCAACAAGAAATCGATGCTCTCGAAAAAACTCATACGTGGGATGTGGTTGATCTACCGTTGGGACGTCGTTCTATTGGGTGTCAATGGGTGTATAAGACCAAATACAAGTCTGACGGTACAGTGGAGCGTGACAAACCACGACTCGTCGTCCTTGGTAACCACCAAACTGAGGGGGAGGATTTCACGGACACCTTTGCTCCCGTCGCAAAAATGGTTAGTGTTCGGACCTTTCTTGCTGTAGCTGTGGCCAAGCAGTGGGAAGTTCACCAGCTTGACGTAAATAACGCCTTCTTACACGGTGATCTTTCTGAGGAAGTGTACATGCGGCTCCCGCCCGGTTACCACGCACCAGCAGGTAAAGTCTGTCGCCTTCGAAAATCTTTATATGGCCTGCGTCAATCTCCTCGTAATTGGTTTGCCAAGCTTACAACCACCCTTCGTCAATATGGGTTCCAACAATCTCATGCCGATCACACCTTGTTCACCTTACGACGACATTCAAGTATTTTGAGTGTGTTGGTATATGTTGACGATATATTGGTTGCTAGTAATAATTCCGCCTTGTGCTCCTGTTTTAAAAAATATCTAGACAATTGTTTCCAACTCAAAGATCTTGGACCATTAAAATACTTTCTCGGCATTGAATGTGCTCGGTCTCCCGTTGGAATGTATTTGTGTCAACGCAAGTATGCGTTAGATATTCTCCATGAATCTGGATTATTAGGAGCCAAACCAATAGAAACTCCTCTTCAGCCTAATCATAAACTGGCTTTGGATGATGGACCTATGTACAGGGACCCTGCCCATTATCGTCGTCTCATTGGGCGTTTGATATATTTGACGCTTACTCGTCCTGATCTCACATTTTCTGTCCATGTCCTTTCCCAATTCATGCAAGCGCCTCGCCAGTCTCATTATGATGCTGTTGTCCGTGTTTTACGGTATCTTAAAGGACACCCTGGCCAAGGCTTACTTCTTCGTGCTGATAGTAATTTGCAACTTTCCATTTATTGTGATTCCGACTATGCTAGTTGTCCACTATCTCGGCGCTCCATCAGTGGCTACTTTGTTCATTTGGGTTCTTCACCAATATCTTGGAAAACTAAAAAACAGACGACCGTCTCCCGCTCTTCAGCGGAAGCTGAGTATCGTGCAATGGCTTTCGCGTGTGCGGAGGTAAAATGGTTGAAATATTTTCTCGTTTCTCTTGGTGTCGACCATTCCCAACCGGTGCGTGTGTATTGTGATAACCAGGCAGCCCTTCACATAGCAGTTAATCCCGTATTTCATGAACGATCCAAACACATTGAGGTCGATTGTCATTTTGTGCGTGAACTTCTACAATCCAGCGTGATTATTACTGCTCATGTCCGCACCAAATTCCAGCTCGCTGACCTCTTCACTAAAGCCTTGTGTGGACCGCCCTTCCACTTTCTTTTGTCCAAGATGGGCATTCGTGATCTCTACTCTCCATCTTGAGGGGGAGTATTGGATTATTAGATTTGGAAAATCGTCCGTATCACTAATATTTTCCAAATCATCTCGAAGATTCTCGTAGTTTCCTATTGTGTTTATTAATGTATTTAGGAAATTGCCTTGTTCATCAAGTATAGGGTGTGTATATATGTATTTACGATTGACTCAATAAAACACACAGAAAATTTCCCAACTTTGGTCTGATTGCCTTTCTTCAGCCCCACTATCAAGTAACCATTCTCCCACAATTTTGATATTCATACCTGATAATTTTTGGTTATCTTCTGGTTTGATTACCAAAAAATTCCGAACCTGCTGAATCTCCTCCGCCGTCAGACCTTGTTTCTGCTCATTCCCTTCGCTCGTGTTTGCAGTAGTCACAACATTAGCAACTTGGAAGTTATTCCCGTAACTCCTTCCACCACGTCCTTGGCTACGTCCACCGCGTCTTCCTCGTCCGCGTCCTCTAGCAGTCGGGTATCCATGCTTTTCATAACAATTTTCTTCCTTGTGGTAAAATTTTCCACAATATGCACATGAAATAGGATCATTGTCTGATTGTCCCTTCGTCCATGTATGTTCCCGGCCTCCACCGAATGTGTTTGCACTTCTGATTGACATGGTTGCTTCATTGTTATCTTCTCTCGCCTTCGTTACAACCCTATGTCTCTCCTCTCGCAAAACTAAGGAGTAGGCACGACTTAAAGAGGTGATATCGTCCTCCATTAACAGATTCGAGCGGATATGACCATATAGCGTGGTATCGAGCCCCATGAGAAACTGATGAACCTTTTCTTCTGCACGTTCTTTGGTTAGGGCTGCACCTGCTCCACACGTGCATTGAGGCACGCGACTATAGTTCGCCAATTCGTCCCATATGGCCTTCAGTTGAGTGTAATACTCGACTACAGATTGAGTCTTCCCCTGCTTACATTCATTCAATTCATTCTTCAGTTGATGAACCCGTGGCGCATTCCCGGTGGCGAAACGCTCCCTTAACTCATTCCAGATCTCCGGCACGGTTCCTGAGAACGTGATACTAGGATGAAGCCTAGAATCAATGACATTCCTCAGCCACGAGTTCACCATCGCATTGCATTGTCTCCATGCAACGGTTTCAAGATTATCTTCTTCTCCTTGGCTAGGTGCGGGTTTCTTCACGACTCCCTCGACGAACCCCAATTTGTTCTTGGCGTCGAGTCCATTCCGCACGGCATCTGCCCACAATTCATAATTATCTCCATTGAATATAGTCTGAGTTAACATTAAACTCGGACTATCGGACGGATGGAGATACAAAGGTGACGATGGAGTGATTTGCTCCGATTTCTTGGCACCATCGCCTTTATCTTTGTTCCCCCCCTGTCATGTGTGTTATATGAAAACAAAATCACAGGCGCCCAGGATTGTTATTGCTCTGTTACCATGAAAACAGGATGAAGACAATTGTCTGCGTTATTATTCAATTGATTCTAAACATAATACAATGCATGCATATATACAAGACGTAGTTGCCCTACTTTCCTAATTGTAGTCTCACACTTTTGGTAACTCATGATACACCAAATAATTAACAATTGACCGTATGATATTACAATATTATTTCCTAATATTATTCTCAACAGAAATGAACAAGAATAAGAAAGAGAGAAGGATAAAAGGATAAAAGGAGGATGGAGGTGTGAATATATAATGAGGGTGATTTGAAGGGTAGAACAGGAAACATATGTCATTATTTAGAGGAATCTTTTAATATTCCGCCGTGAAATTCTTTTTTCGTTGCCGGAGTTAATATTGGAATCAAGTTTTAAATAAATGGTTGATTATGGGTGTAATTTTGTTATAAAAAGATAAAGGGGTGTAATTTTGAAATTTTGATACATAAAGGGGCCGGGTGTAATTGTCAATTTACCCTATTTATTTGGTTACCTTTTTATATTATGAAAGTTTTTTATATATGGTTCGATCATATACATCTATTATGTTACACTTAAAATCCACCATAAATTCTACGTCTATGTTTCATTTAAAATTGATGAAGAAAAACCAAAATATAGCATGTATTTAGACCTACAAAAGTTAATTATTCGGTTATGATGACATTAGATATTTAATTCTTCCTCTAAAAACGGTTGAAAATTTTATCTTATTTCAGAAACTAATAGAAAAATGGGACAATTTTTATGTACCATTTTTAAGTTTTACTTTTTATGGTATAAATCAAAATTTCTAGGAAGGTAGATCGACTACGTTGAAAAGTCCACCCCTTGTTTGAGTCTTGGGTCCGCCACTCGTAAAAAAGACACAAGATAATACATGAAAATAAAACATGAATCGAGTGTCGAAAATAAAGAATATGAAATTACAATAGAAACAAAAAAAATTCATTCCAAACAATAAAATCAAATTAAATTAAATACTCCGTAATACAAACAAAATATCAAACTTACACTCGATCATAAAAAAATTGTCTCAAATTGGGTGGAAATATGTTAAATGGTTGAGATTATTATTGCAATAATCACATTTTCTTAAACTGGAATTTGAAAGGAGGAATATCAAGGGTAGAATTGGCAAAAGTAAGTTTTGAGTTACCAGTAATAGAGTCAACTAATGTGCCAATATCTAAACATGACTCATTTTTAAAAGGACAAAATTGCAGCTTGTATACTGGTTTATAAATACCCATTACTTTATTATTATCTGCTCTTGCTATTTTGAACAAATCTTTTCCTAAAATACCCCCAGTTTGAACCATAGTATCGACCATCTTCAGAACCAAAGCACCATCGCACTTGGAGTATGGATCGCCTACTATTATACTAACTAACGAACGTCTGATCTGCACAAATTTGAGCATTTGCTTTATGGAGAGTGAGTCTGTGGAGAAGGGTCCATACAAGGTGACCGTGTTGACCTTCAACCCATCAGCACACTCTTCATCGACCGATGATGGGTACGTACAGGAGGTCGCAAGTTACTGGTAAGTCCGGTAAGCAAGGAGTCGTCGAAGAATCGACATTCCCAATTGAATAAGATTCGCAAGTTACAAAGGGATGGATATATAAAACGACGTGCTCTGCATGCATGCATGCTTTTATCATAGACGTGAACAAGTTACGACCACTTTTACGTCACTGCTTACCATTATTACATTGCCAGCTTAACAAAATTCGATGCATAAGATGGTTGTTTTGAACTTAGAATAAGCAGAATCATTGTTTTAACCCGCAACTTTACCAAAGGATGAGAAACAAAAAAAAATTGAGCAAAGTCGGATAACTTTATAAATTAAACAACTTTAAGTTGTTTATTAAAATCAATTATAAACTCACTCTAAATAATTAAATTGCTTGGTAGTTTAAATCCAGGTAAAACTCAATAAATAGTTTAATTGTACTTTTTAACGTTACAAGAACAATCCAACCTAGGTCGTCATTGCTGAAATATGAATAGTGAAATTTAGCTAAATCGGCCCGAACACGGGATCGAAAAAATCCATTATATTGATATAATAGAATACATGCAATTATGTAGCAAAGCACGTCTAAAGTACCTATCTTGCTCGAGCAGTTGTTGATAGAAATTAGAATTATAATATTGAATACAATATGCATGATACGTTTACATCAATAAGTTTTTTTTTTTTTGGAAGGAGACTTTCTTACTGTATTTTTGATTGAACTAGTATTTGCCTTCAAAGAATTAGCCCATAATAGGATATTGGAATTAATAAACAGTAAGCCCAAATCCGAAGCAATCTACAACCCTTTAACTACTCTAAAGCCCAAAACAAAGCCCAATCTACCAGTTTCACATTCAAAGAAAGAGGACAAATAAATAACCGGATTGTAAAACATCGACGACGTTTTTCATAAAAAATACGTCTCATGCCCTTAGCCTTTCTCTCTCTAAACTTTTTTTCTCCCAAAGTTTACTATTCAAAATCCACTAAAACACTAACCCCCTCCCCACCTCCGCCACCACCGCCACCACCGGACCTACCCCTGCCCCCGCACTCGCCGTGCAGCCGTACCGTCGTGCCGCCAGCCAGGCTTGCCGCCGTGCCGCCGTTTAGTGTTCTTACTTTTTTTTTTTAATTTTCTAGATCTAGTTTCATTTGTTGTTAGTTTTTTGTTTTAATTTGTAAACCTTTAGTTTTTGTTTTAATTTGTTGTTAGTTTTTTGTTTAATTTGTAAACTTTTAGTTATTAGATTGTTCCTGGTTTAATTTGTAAACTTGTAATTAGTTTGTTCTTAGTTTTTAATTCTCCCAAAGTTTTTTGTTTGTTTTCTTGTTAGATTTGTTATAAAATCTTATATTTATGTGATGTTGTTGTTTGTTGTTAGATTTGTGTTAATAATTTGTATAAAGAAACAAAGAATCGATTTTTTTTTTCCGAGTTCTTCATCCCACCATGGTGAGATTTGGAGGAAAAAAAATTTCCCCCATGGTTGGACAACCATTTCACACGTCCAACCATGGGGGATTTTTTTTTTCCCCAAATCTCACCATGGTGGGACAAGTGAAATGGTTGTCCAACCATGGTGGGATGAAAAAATCTGGAAATCCACCATGGTTGGACAACCATCTTAAGTAAGACCGATACTATCCGTCTCTAGTAAGACTATTTGCAATTGTATTGATTTGACTCTAAAACATATTTCAATCCTATGTGAGCCATATTTATGGGCCACATCAAATTTTGTGGGATTGGCCCACAAAAGCGAATAGAAATAAAATGTAATTGTACAAAGACTTAAAAGCCCAATAAATTAGACCTTTTATTATTATTAAGAATCAACTTGCTGTTATTTTATTGCTTTGGAAATAATAACATGATTATCTGTAATTAGTTTAAATTAAAATTAATAAAAATTGCATGGAAATGATATGAAGACAAGAAGTAAGAAAAGGAAGTGGCCAACCGTGCGGTCTTGATATAGTCATTAGGGATGCACGCCACATAATCTTTGACCATCTTTTACTCATCTTATGCTTAATTCACATTATACTAATCTTTCTTCTGTCTTCCTTCATTTAATTATATCAACTTACGTACGTGTGGTTGGTAATTATCTTAATTATAGTTACGGAGTATTACTTTTACAAAAAAAGAAATTAGAAGTAAAGAGAAATTACAGTTGTTTTACATTTTTATTATTTGTGAGAGAGATTATAATCAAAGATAAAATTATATGATTAGGAGAGGAGGAGTAATTGCAGTTTTTGAGTGTCGGGTAAAAGAATAATACGGAGTATGTTATTGCCCTAAGTAAAATTAACGTAGTGGCCGGGATCTCAAGACTCTATAAGCTTGTATGGTTACAACTTCCAAGCAAGATGGTCTGCAATTTGTATCCAACACACATTAGTTCATGCAAGGAAGTAAATTAAAGGGAGTGTTAATGCGATTCGAAAATCGTTAATGTCACTCACTTTTATGAAAGCATGTATATACATTACTTTAATTATTCACTTACAAAACTGAATGGTATGGGAAATTTCCGAGGAACATTTAAATATATATTGTATCATGTTCATGTGTAGAAATTTAGTTTACAATTTGGTCAAAGAAAGAGCTGGTAAGTATGCAGATTGACACCAACAATACGAGGTTGAAAGGAGCCAGAAGTGCGGAAGTGTCCTACACATAAGATAAGATATGGGATAAAACATTTAAAATGACCATTATACCCCTAGTCATCTCCATGAACAACTCTGAACGTACCCACTTGGCAATTCCCCATTAAATCAGATCTGGGACCCATCAAATAAAAGGGCATGTATTTTGGATTATTATGTGTAGTATATATTTATATACTCCCTCCTACTCACTCATTTCTTCCCGTTTTCCTTTTGCATAAAAATTAAGGAAATAAATTTGGACCACACAAAACACACTACCCCACCTACAAATAAATTTGGACCACACAAAACACACAACCAGACATCCAAAAAGGGAAAGAGGGAAGAAAACCCGACTTACCCAATAAGGAAAGAGGGAAGAAATGAGCGACTAGGATTGAGTATTTATTTATATTTATATGTGTACTAATAAGCTGACGAAAAGGGATGATTGAAGACCATACATTTTAGAAAATAATGAGAGATACTTAACTCGTTGAAAAATTATGACTTATTGATTATTATTATGATCGTAACCACTGAAAATCAAGACGAAAACGTTGAGTTGGCTGAAGAAGTAGAGTTTCATGTTTATCAATATATTCACATTTCCGTATCACTCTTCATAAACAATATGTGAGGTTCAGTAAAATGATGGAATTAACATAAGGGCGTACTACGTGGTTGCAAACTATTACGGAGTAATACGAAATAATGGATCATACTGTATGTTATATTTATTTATTTATTTATGGAGGTAAAGTGAGGGTTGTAGATAGAGTTGTAGGTAATAAAATGTAACAGTAAAAAGTGGGAGGAGTTAGAGGGTGGTTCTGAAGAAGGGAAGAGAAGAGAGAAGGGCATTGGTCCTACAATTTCATTGGAGGTCTTACTTACAAAATGGAAGAGTATCTAATGTTTATACCCAAATTCTCATTTAAGACGGGGTTATTCATCTTAAGCTTAAGACGGATACCATATTCTCTAACAAAATACCCATCAAGAGTGAGTGGAGAAACACATGGGGGGTGCCCACCTTGTCCCCTCTACCCATTTCCTCTCACAAAATACCCGTCGCAAGATCCGACCCATCGTAAGCAAGAGCTACTCATGTTTATATGTGAATAAAGGGACAAATAATAGAGATGACAAAGGTGTAAAGACTAAAGAAGCATCTTTCTATATCACTTGTGGCAAATGCTTGCTCTCTGCATGCCATATCTCATGTACGGATCAAAGTCAATTACCCCAAATTACACAGGACCACTTTTATATTTTGTGCCACCTCATCTTTCTTCCTGCTATATAGTTACACGGATAACAATGAATGATAATCGAAACATAAATTCTCAATTTTGACGGAAACTTTTCATCACAAGTTTGTGGCCTCACAAGTTGCAAGTGAAAGAGCAAGTGATTGAGGGGTTGTGATTTGTGAAGGGTTATATAAGCTAGTGACGGTCACAAGCGAGATTTACTGAAATCGAAAATCATTGTCCTATATTTTTTTCATCATTTATATATGTAAGGGGGTCATTTTTAACCAATTGCAACTTAAAAACGGATACCTATAAGCTTAGACCGGCTCCATGTGAGGAGGCGGATCAAGCCCAACATTCTCATGTTTGGCTAGAGCCTGACCAAGATAAATAAAACGGAAAATTCACATGGCCCCCAAGGTTTGCCATTTTGCACGAAATACCCAAAATTTTGATTTAGAAAACTTTAAGAGGTCATAACTCGTGTTTACGAGATCATAAAGTGACGATTTTTTTTTCAAATCGATTATCTTTTCGAGAACTACGATTTCAAAAAAAAAATTATTGTATTTGGATCCCGTAGCTAGGAGTTATTGCATGTCAAAGTTTTTTTGAACGAATAAACTTTGAGCGAGCATATCTCTTGGTTACGAATTCCGAACTCGACAATTTTTTTTTTCAAATCGTAGTACTTGGAAAGACGATCGATTTGAAAAAAAAATTGTCACTTTCTGATCGCGTAAACACGAGTTATGGCCTCTTAAAGTTTTCTAGATCAAAATTTTGGGTATTTCGTGCAAAATGGCAAACTCCGAGGGTACCATGTGAATTTTCCGTAAATAAAATATCTACTTTTTGTAGGCTTTTAAATTGGCCCGCGTGAGCTTCGTTCGACTTTGGAGTATCACACCTAGCCCCTGCCCGTTAGACGGGGTGAGCTAGACCTGCGGTCTGGCTTGCCGGGTTTCCCCGAATCCGGGATATAAATATACATTAAAAAAGAACATCAACTTTGAAAAAGTACAAGATCTGCATGTTAGACTTTTTTGGTGGAAGCCAAACATAACAACAAAGTGTATATGTTAATATAAGAATGAAACAAAATTTTAATCTAGCAAAGAGTAAAAGAAGCTTTTTACATTACTTTCTTTTTCATGCTTACAATAATCACACAAAAATGAACAAATAAAAAAAGCCAGAGTGCAATACTAAAAACCGAGTAATAAGACAAAATCTTTAGTACTCCATGATTTAGACCAAAGGATATAAGAAGGTAACAAAATATATAACAAATAATAATGTCAAATAATAAGACATCACTAAAACAATAGTCCTTTTTTATTGACGTTAATATGAGAGAGAAGAAGAAGAAGACATGTGATAAGTGAAGTATATGTATGTAACTTTTGAGAGTTACAGTAAATATTAATAAATTTTTACTATAATATAGTATGGCTATGAAATATGAAACCATATTTGACATTTAGCCTATGTTATTGCCTTGTCTTTTAGGTTATCCTTTTTTGGATCCTTTTTTTATGGCAGAAGACGACTTCTTGCTTAACCTACTTTTCATACTGTTGTTCCTGCACCATGTATTTTTAGTGAGACCTCTTTTAATTCATAATGATGAAAATTAATGGTAGTCAAAATTGGAAGGCTAGCTAGGGCAAATAGTATTGTGTAAGAGGATGGGTTGAAGTAATATTAAAAGATCTAAATAAATGATAAAGGATTACGAGATATTAGAGACATAAGTCGGACGAGGTTCAAATTCAAACATTCGAAAATACATTCGAAAATACATTTATATTTGTGGAAGAAAAGTTAACTTCAGTGATTAATCTTTTAGTCGTAGAGATTATGTCTGCTATTTTCAGGAAAGTTTCATTACTCATTTTGAACTTTAAAGTAGGGATATTGTTATATGTAGTATAGTTTTGATATCGTTCTTATGGCTTCCTATAAACTAGCTCCGGTTATGCCTATGCCACTAACCATACTTAATTAGCTGATCGAATCAACAAGAGAGCGCCATGTACGCCATTTTAGACCTAATTTATGTACTTTGCTCTTTGATTAGTTAGCAAATACTTTGATCACATGCATTATCTATATCTGTATAGTTTACTCTATATTGTCGTTATTTATAATGTCATTATATAAGACGTAACATAGAATGCATAATACAAATTTACACCAATTTTTATAATATGATAGTCTTAATTTAAGACCATTTTTAAGGAGATTTATGAGAGATTTCAAGTTAAGATGATAGTCAAGAAGACCAATAGATAGAAGTAGAATAAAGAGAACACAAATTCTCATTTGTGACGGTCACTATCCGTCAGAAACTTGTGACGAGTCAGATCTCTCTCACAAGTTTGCAAGTGGGAAACCATTGATTTCCCACATGCTCTCCCACTTGCAAACTTATAAAAGGAATCCGATCCGTCACAAATAAGACTAATTGGAAAACGAAATTTTGAAGAAAGAAAGTGCAAGCAAGATCTTAAGTAATGATGTGTTAGGCTAAGTATCCGGTTACACACAAGAAATTGCAAAATCAATCGTAAGTCCTGCTTGCTGTCTTTCTGTCTTATCGAATGTTTCAAGTTCAACTCGTCTGGAAGTGTGTCCATTTTTTTAGCAACCCCGTAAATATTTACTCTCACTTTTCCATTCTTCCTTGATTGTTTCAGATTCTTCTACTCTTCCCAATGTTTTTATACTTTCCTTATTTTAATTTAACAGTTGGTCTTGTTTCAGACGCACTATTTTGGTCTGAAACAATAAGACGGGATTTTGTAACCACTTTACAGTTAGATGTAACCACTATTGAAAAAAAGTTGATATAAGCTGTGATTACATTTTATTAAAAAGTGGCAACATAATCCCGTCTTATTTTTCAGACGAAAATGGTCCGTCTGAAATAAGAATTTTCCTTAATTTAATACAGTAAGTATAATATTTACCCTATCAATATTCTTAATTCTTTAATTTTTTTATTTCTTTTTTAGTTCATGTTCTTTAACTTTAGTTCAGTTTTATAAGGTAAGTTTAAACTCAGAGCTTTTATAAATTTAGTTCAGTTTAATTTCATAACATTTTTCTATTAGTCAGATCCTATAAATTCAGCACACTTCAACTTTTATAAGTTCAGTTTAACTATCATTTGTTCAATTCAACAAATTTTTAGTTTACTTTTTTTGGGTACTGACGCCGTTTTTACTCCACTCTTATACACCTTATTAATCGTATTAAGGTTAATAATATTTTGTGCTCTAATAAGGAATAAGTGCATAAGTTACATATATAGGAGTACATTTTTTAAAATAAAAATTTGGTGATTAGTTACATATATAGGAGTATTTAGTATCTCACTGAAAAAAGAAAAACTGAATTAGAAATTCAAATGCAATTTATGTTGATGTTGAATATTCATAACAAGTACTACAAGTTACAATTAATCGAAAGTACATTTCATGTTACTAGGAGTACATTGCATCACTGAAACATTTTAGGAGACTTCAAGTTACTAAGGACGAAATAATTTTAATATGCAAAATTTCCCCAATCACTGTTATATAAGTGAAAAACGACAATTTTAATAGTGAAATAAAAAATGACTTGCTTTCCTTCAACTACGAAAAAAGATCATTTTTTATGTCAATGCACCATACAACGGTCGTACACAAAAGTTGCTAATTTCAATACATTGGTATGCCAATTTCGTGCAATTTTAAATTGTGAAAACAAAATTTCTCATCTACAATGAATATTGTTACTCATTAGTAACCAAAGACCCAACACTCGCAAAATCCTTATTTACTACTCTCTCCATTCAACTTCACACTACACATTTCTTTTTTCACGTTTGCCAACGCTCGTTTTGCGTCGCAAATATAGCTCGCTACGTATTTGTAAAAATTATACGAGTAAGATATTTTTAAAATACTCCTAAAGACGAATCAAACAAGATCACACATGAATATATTTTCTCTTATATATTAGCCGGAAATTAAAAGATTCTTCTTACTTGTGAATAGTGTCAAAAAGAGAAATGTGTAGTGTGGAGTTGAATGGAGGGAGCATATATGGAATATCATAATGCCACAACACTTTTTTGTTAAAGACACTACAATACAACATAAGTCGAAGTCGAAAGACATGTTACTATTCACCGTCTCACAAATATGAGTGGCGTTAGTAATTTGGAGTAGCGTTATGAATTCCCGTCATTTATAACCAAATAAAACAGTGTAAAAAACCAATTTCTATTCATTTAAAAGAAAGAAAAAAAAGCCTATAATAAGATTTAATTATTTTTCATTGCATAAACAAATTAGCACAGTTTTACAACTTACAACAAAAGCTAAAACTTTCTAAACACAACTAAAAACCTATCATATTTAAATTTTTTTAATTAAAAAAAAAAAAAAAAAAAAAAAAACTAGAGTAAGAGGTGGGTTACTGTGCATGATGAGGTTGTAGGAGGCGGCGCTGTGCTTTTTTACTGCTGCATGCATTTCATACTTTTCAGACCAATTCTCTCCCGGTCAACTCATCAAGATTTGATAGAGATTTACCAAGATCACATTTTACTGCCAGATTTGACACTTTTTGTAGTAAATTTAATTTACCCACCTTACTTTTTTCACTTTTTTAACTGCCCTAACAAAGTAGTACGTACTCCTAAAAGTCTCAATTACTTCCCCCTTCCATCACCATCCATTATCATGTCGTCTATTTCATTGATAACGTCTCCACCGTCGTCTGATGAGCTCCTGCTTATGTCGTCGTTGATGGCATTGTGACTTGTCGTGCTTAGGTCGTTGATGTTGTGATCGTGGTCATAGTCGTCGGAGGACGGGATTGTGATGGTTGAATTGGTTGAGGTGAAGTCTCCGATGTCCGGGTCGTGGATGGTGTTGTGAGCGAGAGAGTTTGAGAAGACGATGGGAAGCGGGGCGGGTACATGTCGTCCGTCTCGAGGTGGGTTGAAAACCACCGGCATGTACTCGTCGTTCTCGCACGCGAATTTTGAGTTCTTGAAATGCTCTTTTAATGCTTCCAACCCCTTTATTTGTTTTTATTCATTTCCAATGAAAAAGATGGCCAAAATTAATAAAATTTAATAAAAATAATAAATAAATAATCACATAGTACAACAAAGTAATGGAGAGTTATTAATTTATTATAGTATAATAAGATTATAAAACATTATTGGACGTACATAATTTACAGTCTCCAAAGAGAAACAAGAGAGAAAAAGATGTTTTTCTGCTGCCATTTTCTTTCTCTCGTTTTCTTCCAAAATTTGGTCACGAAACACAAGAGATGTTGGGAGAGGGTGTGCCAATTAAATTACTCGAAAACCCATGAACACACTAACATTTTTAATTGTTTAATTTATTGTATTAAATAAACATAACATAAAATAAGAGAATCTTAAACATAACATAAAATAAGAGAATGCACAAGACTATTTTAATGCTACATTCTAATTGCCAAATGCTAAATCAAGTAAGTGACATTCAAAAGCAAGACGATCTTCAAGATTTATTATCTAAACCGGTCTTAAATGAGAATTTGTACGTTCTCTTGTGTGACAAAATGCTAAAATAAAATCGATTACTCAGGTAATAAGATTTGCCAATGTAACTAATAGTGTAATCCTATAAGGATATCTCTATAACTCGTAATTTAAAATAAATACGTAATTAGTAAAGAAAATTAGGAGTATGAGCTTAGAATTACCTGGACTCGAGCGTAAGTGACCTCGCAAATCTTTCGAGAATTAAAGACTTCCCAATGTTGATGATGAAACGCCTTATACAACCTCAATGTCGCTTCCGGGGAAGTCATGTTCACGAATCCATAACCAACATTGCACTTGTTGCTGCATTTTCAAGTCGACAAAAGGGGTTAAATGTACACAACTTTAATTCAACTCCTTCAAAAAACAGCGATATTGAAATTGCGACGAGAATTGATGAATGGATGAAATGGATAGAGAAAACATACTTGAAATCAATAGGAAGGTAAACAAAATCATAGGAAGACATTGGTTGATTTTGGTGTTCATCATCCCCGGCAATTTGTTCATTGCAGTGTATACAGTGATTGTCCAACATGTTCAGTAGCAACTTCTGGCTGCCACCAATCACATTTCATCATTTTTTTATTCCAAAACATTACAAAATCTTTGCATGAAATCATAATCAAACATAATCCCTCCGTTCGGCACCACATTCGACTACAACGTAGTATGCGACGAGATTTGAAAATATAGTGAATTGGACCGAACAAAGTAGTAAAGTTAATCAATTAAACTAAATTACATACAAAATCTTGCATGAACCACATAAAGTTAATCAATTCACTACATAAGACTACCAAATAATGCGAGTTGAGATTTGAAAAATGTAGTGAATCGGACCTAACAAAGGAGTACTAGAAAATAATCAATTAAACTAACACAACATACGAAACCTTGTACGAATCATAATGCAGTGTATAATAAATTAGTTTATCATCGTTTGGTCCAATTCACTACATTTGAGTATTTGACCACCAAATAATACGAGACGAGATTTGGAAAATGTAGTGAATTAGACCCAACGAAGGAGGTACATACTCCCGTACCAAAGTCAACAAAAAATAACCAATTAAACTAAATTACATACAAAATC
Source organism: Heliosperma pusillum (assembly GCA_022085475.1). Classification (NCBI taxonomy): domain Eukaryota; kingdom Viridiplantae; phylum Streptophyta; class Magnoliopsida; order Caryophyllales; family Caryophyllaceae; genus Heliosperma; species Heliosperma pusillum. The sequence continues at coordinate 38,562 of JAIUZE010070028.1, forward strand.
TTGCATGAATCATAATGTAGTGAATACAAAATAAGCACTCAATGTTCGGTCCAATACACTACATTTGACCACCAAATAATCCAAGACGAGATTTGAAAAATGTAGTGAATTGGACCGGACAAAGTAGGTACATACTCCCGTACCAAAATCGACTAAATTTACCTATATTTATTGGGTATATTCTTGATCATAACAGTAGTCCTAGTATCCTTCTCACCACCATTACCATTATCGACAATAATCGCTTCCTCTTTAATCAAATACTTAGGATCATAATTCTTTTGTCGTCCTTTCCACGGTCTAACCACCTTCTGTTTAACAGAAGCCGAACCCGAACTCCTACAATCCCCATCTCCACTCCCTTTCTTCTCCCCACCAACCCGAATACTCAACCTCCCCAATTGTACCTCAACCGACTCCTCACTACTCGGAGAACCCCGCCTCCGTCTCGCTACCTGATTATTCCGCCGTGGGGAACAATGCTTCCTGTTCCGAAACGGAAATGCACGATTCTGTGACGGTTGTGGAGGTGGTGTTGGCGGAGGCGGTGGCGAAGAATGCGACATTACTTGCTTAACATAATGACTATCATTATAATTATGATTATTATTATAACTATGATTATGATAATGATTATTATTACGATTATGATTATAAAATTTGTTGCTGAAATGTCCTCCAGGTCTACTATACTCAATTACCACACTTTTACCATTAATCTCTTTCCCATTCATCTCCGCTAACGCTCTCGATGCGTCTCTTATGTCGAAAAACTCTACAAATCTTTGTTGTCGTTTCATTGGTGTCTCTCTTAACTCCTTTATCGCTCCTACATACACAAAACATCAGTTTAAAACACGTCGAAAAGACCGTCTTAAGCTAAAATTGCAAAAAGACCGTCTTTTTGTAGACTACAAAAAGACGGTCTTACGATTAATTATACTAAGTAAACAATTAAATGGTAAGACCGTCTTTTTGTAGGAGACCATTAAAGATTAAAGGTAACTATGTTATACTTGAAAAGTAACAAAAGTTACTTTTCAAGTAAAACACACAGTACACGACTACTGAATAGTTACTTTCAATGGTCTTGACGAATAGAAAGATGATGTACGTACCGAAGACTTTGAAGACGTTTTTGAGAGAAGGAGCGGAAACATTAGGGTCAAGATTAAAAATGACGATAGTACCCTGATTAAGACCATCAGGAAAAGCATGAGTAACAGGGATAGTAAAATGAGCCCAAACAACCCGACCCGAAACAATACCAGGTCCAGGTGGAGGAAGTGGGACCGTGTCAATGACGTGGAAAGGAGTAGAGAAATGAATACGTAGACGATGTTGATGTTGCATATGTTGATTCCGTATAGAATCAAGTGCTGCATGGGCAGACCGTAGATCGTAGAAATGTACGGTTACAATACCGTCACGTATACGTTCCATTTGTACGGCGCGTACGTCACCAAACGGTTCAAGGTCGCGTCGTAGAGTTGACTCGCTTGTTTGTGGTGGGACCGCGGAGAGGAGGAGTGCGCGTGTGGGTGCGGTTGACGGCGGTGGGATTGACGGTGGTAAATATGTTGGTGACGGTGGCGCGTGGAGGTAGAACGGTGGTGGTGGTGGTGGGAGTGGAGGTGGAAGGTAGGGAAAGTGAGGGAATGAAACGACGGCGTTTTGGTGTTGGTGTTGGTGTTGGTGTTGGGGAGTGGGGTAGAATTCTTGGGCGGTTGGGTTGAGGAATGGAACGACGGCGTTTTGATGGGTTGACATGTTAGTATGGTATTGTGAGTTAAGGGAGGTGAAAAGGTGAGGAGGGTTAGAAGTTAGAAGAGAAGGGAGATGAAGGGGTTAAGGAATGGTGAAGTAAATTGCTTAAAAATGGAGGTGATTATATTAAAATAGAGGGGAAGTGGTAAGTTTTTGAGATGGGGTGAGGTGAGATGAGATAAGTGGGGATTTTTTTTTTAACTTTTTACTGTCTTGGTGTTTTGTGAGGGGGATGGGAGTGGATAAGGGTCGTACACGTGGAAATGGGGATTGGGTGAATGTTGGTCTTTTTCTTGAGACTAAGGCCCTGTTCTTTTCGGCTGAAACTGAGCTGAACTGAACTGAACTGAACTTAATAGAGCTGAACTGAACTGAACTGAACTTAATAGAGCTGAACTGAACTGAACTGAAGTAAGAGTTAATTTATGAAGAGAGGAGCTGAACTGAACTGAACTTAATGGAGCTGAACTGAACTGAACTAAACTGAATAGAGCTGAACTGAACTGAAATGAGCTGAAAATAAGTCAGAAAGAACAGGGCCTAATTCTTGGGTTTTTCGGGACTATGGTACTCTTTACACTTAAGTTATTGGAATATAATATTTCGTTTTATCTCTTTTTTTTTTTAGGTGTAAGGGAGATTATATTGTTTAGTTGGTGTGCGAATTAGTTACTCCTTAAGGGGCATGGGTCATTCGGATTGGGTTCAGGTTGTTTTATTTCGGTCGGCTTACTAATTGTTGGATTGGGTTTGATTATTTTTTTATCGGATCATTTTCGATTGTTTGGGTTATTTATTTTAGGTCAGAAGTTTGCTTAAAAATAAGTCTTTTCGCTTAGGTCATATCAGATTACTTCACATCTGGTAATTTCAAATTGGGTTACACTCCAGTTAAGTCAAATCGGGTCTTTCGTGCCTCGAGTCGGCTTTGTCATGCCTACTCCATAGGTTCCTTCTATACCTGATAAAACTGCCATATTTCGAATGAGTCCGAATAATCGATCTGAGCATAATCTGCGCCCTAATAATCAACCAAAGACTAAATTGATCCGACTCTATTCAACCCGACCTGAATGTTTATTATCCCATACTAGTTGTTATCCTAAATAACTTGTTAACAACCCCCCGCACGTGAAATGACTCTGCCCGAATACTTGCAAACTCTAATAACCCGAACCCGACCTCTCCACGTGCAAAAAGAAGAGTTTATCCGAATTTTTTATATTTTCCTTAAAGAACTAATAATACAAAACACGGAGGAATACAAATTTCATACCATTGAGGAAACACAAATTCTCATTTGAAACCTACACTATTTTTTTTAAGCTTAAAACGGGTCAAATACATATTAAATTTTTCCACTTATTGCCTAGCAAATACCAAAAGCTTTGTCTTTATCACCAACATGTGGTAATATTAAATCCGTATAAATTTAAGACGAATAATACCCGTCTAATAAGGCTTATTGGTGAGGTTTAATGACTCATTTATGTAAATGCGTCGACACGAATACGACATGAGAATTAATTGGGTGAGATTCAGGTTAAAGGGTTCCTGATCTGATCACATTTGACACAAACACGAACCCGACACGACCCGATCTATTTGTCGGGTATAGAGAAGTAACAAAAGGAGAGGAAATATAATGGACCACAAAAAGGTTGTGTATAATTGAAGTAGAGATATTTGACTACTCGTATATCTATTTTGTCCCGGGCTTTCTATGCCTCAATCCTCTGACATCAAGATACACCTTTGCTCTCTCTTGCTTGTTTTTCTTCAATTAATACTTCCTATTATTTAATCCTTTATTTTTCCTTATTTATGTTAGAAATTCAAAAGTCTAACTTGCATAAATAAATATCTTGTCTGTTCTTTTTTTTGCTATATATGTAGCTTTATTTTTAAATTATTTTTTGATCTTATATTTATTTGGAATGTACTCCACTACTTCGTATTATTGAGCTTGTTTCTAATAACATAGAGTATTTCATAATTAAAAACAGAAATAATTGAATAAGGGAAAGAAAAAAAGTAGCTAATATACTTTCCAATTATTAACATGATATACCAAAGAAGTATGTACTCCGTAGTATATACTAGACTAATTATTAGAACCCTAGATTATTGGAGAAGAGTTGTATTTTTGAAAGGAATGAAAATGAATTTCCGTCATCAATTGATACCGAGTTTTAATACCACTATTTAACACGCATAAGATGAGTTATATATAATTGCCTTTCCCCTGTGTGAGACCAGGCCAATCAAATAAATTTGAAAGGTCCGGTTCAAAATGTGAATTATATATAAGAGAATAAAATTTGGCAGCGGTACATTTTTACCTTAAAAGTTGGTTATTACTTATTTAGATGGACCATAAAATTTCAGGCCCCAACTCCGAAAACCTTTTGAACTTGTTAATCAATGGCCTTGTGTAGAACATCTAATATAAGAGGACACCATATCATTCCATGACGTCTTATTATAGGCCACAAAAATATTACCACAATGTAATATAAGAGGACACCATATCAATGGCCTTTTGAACTTGTTAATCAATGTAATTTATTTAGGCACAAGTAATTAATTGCATATGCAAATCTAATTTAAGATTAAAGTACAAACCCTAATACCATCGACACCGCTTTATAAATCGAGTTTTGTACTTTTGTTCGGTGGGATAGGAGGTTCTACATCAGAAGAACACACGTGTGTTTCTAATATATTAATCCAAAAAATTAAACTTGGTTAATTAAGGGTGCTTGCTTGTTGCATAGGGACACCATATTGTAATTTAATTTATAACCCACCAAATTTAGGTGTCCAAGGGATTAAATTATCAAAAATACATGTACCAAGATGGCAAGATATAAGATTTTATATACGGAGTATATAGTTACTAATTGAAATTAAAAAAAAAAAAAAATACATACTTTGTGAATGCAAATATTTTGACTAGGATAATGCTGACTGACCGTATTTTGATTAATTAGGTCGTTAGGACACTGCCGAGTGACACCCTCTCATTATAATAAACTACTCCGTATGAATCATAAAATAATGGACAACTTTATATATACATAATGACACATAAACGCGCCAATCCGCATGTACATACTAATCTGAGACTCGATATCACTTAATATCGACATCTCATTTGTTATACTTTATTATTAGGATTATGGTATGGCACTACTATGGTGCAACATAATTGATTTAAGTTACTAAGTTACTATTGCATTGCCTAGTGCTCCCCCACTTGTGTCCCATAATATTTGGCCATTACTTATACACAACATATTATTCTCTTTGTCCCTCTTTCACTCTCAATTTTGTTCCTGTATATATTAGTATGAATTAGAGAACCTTTTTAAGGAAATCATGGAAAAAAGTATATGAAAAGGATGTTTCCTCTATTCCATTTATACATATGAGCTTAAATATTACTGTATGAGGTTGGTTTCTATAACATCATAAACATTCTACATATGCTAGCTATTGATTTTTGCCCCCACAACCAACTTACCAACCTTGAGATTCTTCAAGATTTTACAAGGGTAGTTTGGGTAAATCACCATCATCATTTAAAAATGTTACGGAGTACTTTAAAATGAAAGGACAACAATTAACCGAGGCGGATGGAATACCAAGTAATTACGAACAAATTTAACAACAAATCAAATGTAGTACTTCCTCGTTCACTGCAGTTTCAAACATTAGGTGAAATATAAGGGGAGTACAGTATTCTAATGAATTATACTTCCTCCATTCTCATATAATGTACCTGTAAATATATGTGAGGTATATTTTAATAAAATGGGTACATCATAAGAGAATGGAGGAAGTATATGTTAATCACTATGACCATCTAAAATGAATCCATCCAAACTCATGTGACAAAAGAATTTGACAGCAAATCAAATGTAGTACACTAGTACTTCCATTGTTCAATCCAATTTCATACATTTAAGTAACTACGAGTAGAAGAGTATTTTAATGAAATGTATGAAATTGGATTAAACATGATATCACATTACATTTGTATGTTATTTTAGGTAATAAGTACAGTACACTAAGCTCTTTTTTTTTCGTCTGATATGAACTGTACTTAATTGAGCTAAATTGAATAATGGTGATCTGAACTGAATGAAGCTAAAGTAAGAATTAATTTGTGAAGAGATGAACTGATGTTAAACCAGGAGAACGGGGTGTTAGTGTTACTCCCATCTCTTTAGTACATATAGGGGACCGTAATAACATGCCCTTTACATTGGCGAAATTAATATGGACTAACTGATAGATAAACCATTTCAACCAAAACTTTAAGGTGATGGTTGAGACCCATATATTATAGTTATATTCTATTACTAACAAGGCACCATTCCTCGAATAAAGAAAATTTCGGATTTTAGTTAAAATGTGATCGTATTTGTTGTAGTTTACTCAATTGCATTACTAACTTCGCTCTCAACGAAAAATAAAAATAGCATGGGGTAGGAAATCAACATTATTATTTGTCCTAGTAAAATCAATGCATGAACTTTGATCAAGTTTCAAGAACACAGTTTCAAAAGAAGGTGTCATAGGATTCTTTGAGTTGATGAATAGTATTGGTATGCATTGATCACATTATATAATGTGTGGGTAATAAGTTTTGGAACAAATATGTACGATGAAGGTAAGTGCAACAAAGAAAGCAAAAATGTTTTAGCTTGGAAAATGTGTTTGTTGTTGCTATAATTAATTACGTGTATCTCACTTTTGGGGAAACACTTTCTCAAACTAGGGTTAGTGGTAACAATACATTAAAAAGAGTTGCCTTGTTCTTGGTTAGCTAACAATCCTAATATTAACAATGGTATATTGGTATATGTTTCCTCTTTGGTTATTGAGTCCTTTTAGAATAAAGAAACGGGTATGTATAAATTATGTACTTCATCCGTTCCATTTGGTTCTATACGTTTACTTTATCACGTATGTCAATGCTCATTTTGTTTTGTTAATATCTTTAGTTACATATTATTAAAAATTATAAAGATTTGATATTAATATTGTATTCGGTAAGACAATTTAAACAAGATCTCACATGACTATCTTTTAGGTTATATATAAGAAGTTGTATTAACGATTCTTCTAACTTATGAATAGTGTCCAAAAAGCAAACGTATACAATCAAATGAAACAGAGAAAGTATAATGTATGTGTATGATAGCTAGTTTAGTAGGTAGGTAAATTTGTTTTAAGTTATTGTTTTATCTTATATAATATCGGAAAATTTCCACGGTCCCTCTAATTTTGACGTTTTGTCCGAAATACCCAAAATTTTTACTCGAAAAACTTTGAGTGACCATAACTCGAGTTTACAAACTCGAAAATGACAATTTTTTTTTTCAAATCGTTCATCTTTCCGAGAGCTACGATTTGAAAAAAAAATTAGTCGTATTTGGATTCCGTGGCTAAGAGTTTTTGTATGTCAATTTTTTTTTTACCGAACAAATTTGAGTGGCCATATCTCTTGGTCACGAGTTCTAAACTCGCTAATTTTTTTTTCAAATCGTAGTTCTCAGGTTCAAACTTCGAGTATGTCACCTCCTGGTGGCTTACCTGACATACATGGTTTGCAGGATATTACGTATACCCGAGGTTTTACCGAGAGCGAGCGCACCAAAGATAGCGGCTGCAGATAATTCCCTTGTTACCAATAAAATATATGATAATGCTTAGATTTAGTAGATTGTTCATATTATCATTATACAAATGGACAATTTCAACTTTTCCATTATTATTAAAGATCAAATTAATCTAATCACACCCCCATTAATCCATTATCATAGAATAACTAACAAGAAATGGTGGGCTAATTAACATTAGCATGACAAAGACAAATATTGGGAATGGGGGACCATCCTTCATTGCCTCCTCCTTGTTATGAGGAATAATGTTGCAAAAACATAACATCTCTTAAATCTCATGCTTATTAGTTTGGACCCCAATATATAGTAAACTGTGTGCAGAGTTGATAAAAGCCATTACATATATTTTCAAATTCCTTCAAACTCTATGTTCACTCACACTATAGTCTATATGTCACATAAACTACATAAAGACTGTATTATTAGTCAGTAGGTTTTGCTTGCGACGGATTGGATTTTGCAACGGGTATTTTGTGAGAGGAAATGGGTAGAGGGGACAAGGTGGGCACCCCCATGTGCTTCTCCACTCACCCTTGATGAGTATTTTGTGAGAGAATATGGTATCCGTCTTAAGCTTGCGACGGATAGTGTCCGTAACAAATGAGAATTTGTGATTATTAGTGGGATATGGACCATCTTATGTAGACCTGGCAAAAGCAACCCGACCCGAATAACCCGACCCGAGACCCGAAATTGACCCGAACTACAACACCCGAATGTGACCCGAAACCCGATTAGACCCGACCCGACCCGAACATGACCCGATCTTTCTTGACCCGTAACTGACCCGACCCGAAAATAACCCGATCCAGAACCACTCAACCCGAAAATGACCCGATAAAACATAACTTTAATTGAACCGAAAAGACTTAAAATGACCTTTTGTCTCTTATTCTTTGACCCGAAAATGACCCGACCCGAAATAACCCAACCCGGTTGACCCGAAACGGACCCGACAACTAACCCGAAACAAACCTGAAACCCGAAATGACCCGACCCGACCCGAATTAACCCGAAATCAACGAAAGACCCGAACTGACCCGACCCGAACTGGCCCGACCCGAACCCGACCCGGTTGACCCGTTTGCCAGGTCTAATCTTATGTTCCACTCATTAATGTTGTAAAATTAATCCTTGATCTTTCTCCTATACTTCTTCTATTCAACTCCACTCTACCACTTTCTTTATTGTACACTATTCACAAGCGATCATATAATTGCAATTTTCTCTCAATATATAAGTAAAAAATATATTCATGTGTGATCTTGTTTGATTCGTCTTTACGAGTACATTATTAATGTCTAACTTTTATAATTTTTGCAAACACGTAGCTAACGATATTTACCGTGTAAAACACGTCTCGGCAAATGTGAAAAAGTTTTTTGGTAGAGTGGAGTTGAATGGAGGAAGTATTTAGTAGTCCTATGGCTTTACATCTGTACAACTTGGACAATGTGGTAGAAAGACGGGTTAAGTACCGGATACTGAAATTTAGTACCATCTTTTCGCTATTAAAAATTTAGGGGTTATTCTAGAGTCGTGGTCTGACTTTTTGATATTTTTAGATAACGTTGATTTCTTTATTTAGAATGAATTGTCAATTTTATAAGATTATTAGTTAATTGTGGTGCTAATAATTTTTTTTACTATGTATAGTATATGTAAAGTAGCTTTAAGATTTGTGATAAGCGTCGACAATTTACTAATTTACCGATTTCAGTCATTATTAAATATACCGCCCGTGCCGTGACCTTGAAAGCAATAGTCACTCAATTTGTATCACTAGAAAAAAAATTATATGAAAGATTGCAAATATTATTATAACACATATCTCATTTAAAACGGACAGACAATCACAAGCTTAAACGGGACAAATACGCTCAAAATTACAAGGTAAGTAGCCTAAGAAATGCCAAAAGTTATATTTTTATTACCGTCATGTGATAGTATTTAACTCGTCTTAAACTTAAAGTGGATTAAGCCCGTCTTAAGCAAGTATATACTCCGCATACTACAGACAGTATAGTACGAAAACACTAGGATCAAGATTGAAGAATGTCTATGCATGTTACAAAACTGTTTTTCAGTTATTTATTATTAGAACCAATATCTTTGTAATTCCCACAAATTCTGCACTCTCCATATGTGACTCCTGAGCTAAGCATGCTTCTGAATATATATGGTATTAATAGACAAATAGACAATGATGGGCAAATCATTTTATCTTACAAAGCCACATGCTAATGCTTACTACAATTGTCAATCCAATTCCACTCTTTAATTTTCTTAATTAGTACAAATGTTTTGTTAATATATATATGATTAAAATATACTCCTAAATCCTAATTATATATATATGTTAAGTGGTCAAAGACAGAAACTTAGGATAAATAGTACACCGTACATTACAACTCTCTCTCGTGAGTTTTAACACGGTTGTATTTCAAAGGCTTGAAGCTAAGACCTATGGTTAAGCTATAATAAGTTTTTACCGGTCCATTTAAGTGCTCATAAATGATTTTTATTTATACCTCACAATTTAGCAAATAGATGTATAAATGAATGTGCAATTGTAGTTTTTTATTTATTTATGTCAATTTGCATTTACCGAGCATAAGATGTTACTACAAATGTTACTGCTGGAAATATTACAAGCAAGAGCGCTCGTGGCCTAATGGATAAGGCATTTGACTTCTAATCAAAGGATTGTGGGTTCGAATCCCACCGAGCGTGTTTTTCATTTTTTATTTTTTATAAATTTGCTGAATTTTTTTTTGATATATAAGTCATATAAATTGTCGGTTATTTATTATATTTATTTGTAACTGAAGTTCGAGCAATTTTAGGATACGCCACTAGCATTGAGATTATACGATTTATTGCAAGAAGGCGTTGTTAACTTTTACCATGGTACTCAATCAACATTTAGTAAATGATCACAAAGTATATTGAATCTAAGCAGTGCCGAATTTTATAGTCGGCTCAAGATTTTACTCCGTTTTACCTAGTTTGAGTTTCAACGTGCACGTAGGAAGCATTGAAAAATATACAAGAATTCTCTTTGAAAAGCAAACGAGGCTGACAAGAGCGGTTTAGTCACGGTGACGGCCTTGCGATTGACGACGACCGCCCCCATTGACGAAAGGTCAAAGTTGTGAATGGTCCCACTTCATAAAACACAAGAACTTGAGCATGTTTCACGAGTGGGAACATAACAAAATACATGTACTAGTTACTTAAGAAGAGCAAACATTACTCTTAAAAACAAAAGTAATAAGCCCAAATCATCTACTATTAACATGAATGTCCCACAACCCTACTACTCGTATTTCCTACTGAAATAAACTGGCAACTGCATTGCATCAGTCATTTTGTGCTTTACAAATCCTTGTCAAGAAAAAGTATACTTACTAGGAGACTAGAACACCCATCTATAGGCATAGGATAAGAGCTCGTAAGACGGAGTAACGGAGAGCGCGACTGGTCGTTAGCCGAGTCAGTCGCCTCCTTTAAATCGTTTCTAAATGTATATTGTTCTAGTTGAGAATTGTTTCAATACATAATCGGATACCATCTCAAGATTTATAACATATACATAGGCGTAATAATATATGCTAACAAAGTTTAGACCCCGCAACGAAATAAGAAAATCTAAACATGAAATTTAAACTTAGCTAATTTTCTTCTTGAAAAACTTTCGCGTACCCATAAAATTAGGGTAGCCGTAATTCCCCTCTATACATACGATGCCACTCTATCGTGATAAGTTACCAATACTCTTACAAAAGTGAGTGCCTCAAGAAATTTGTCCTTTGATGTTATCGCTGTAAAAAAACTCAATTTATCTCTCTTATAACGGACCAAATATGAACATTTTATAATAAAAAGTAATCATCCAAAAAATGTTAACTATCAGATCATGGTTACATTTTTCACGAAAATGGTCACATTTCAGTCACAAATAAGAATTTCGGCCAAAAACTATCCCCTTTTGCCAAAATTTCCATTTCATAAAATGGTCACATTATCTGATCGTAACTTACGACCGTCGCAAACGAGAATCAAGACCTTTACAAACCGTTGGCAAAGAAAAAGTTGAAAAAAGCAGCCTAGAAAAATACAGGAGTAGGAGTAGACTTAAGACAAGTAAAGTATAGACCCCATTTCTGGGAATACCATCAGAGATGATAAGTCTTTTCTTTTCTGAAATGTCATTTATACAACAAAGTAAAGTACGAGTAGTAATTTTTGGTGGTAAATGAATGTCTTCCACCAAAATTAAATAATCTTCCTAAAATACCCTTCAACAATTAACCCTGACATCCTCTGTTAAAAGTCTGACCCATAAATATCTGGTAATCCACCCACTAAAATCTCAAACCCCAATTCCATCCACCCAAAACCCTCTGACCATTCAAACATTTTTTTAGTATTTGGTTTCTGAATATTTTGTCCTTGCTCTTATTTTTGACCTTTTATTTATGTTATGCCCTACCATTAAAGGGATCTTGGTTTTTCCAGATATATTCATTAACTCCAGCTGATGCTTTCTTAATGCATCTCTGAATTTTAGGTCTTCTAACAGCTGTTTCTAGACTGTTGATGATGAGATGATAACCCGGGAAACCATTTTTACGCTCACTCGCTTGGTCGGTTTTTTTTTTTACAACCATTAATTCACGGATCATAGATTCAGGACGTTTATTGGATTCAGGAAATTACTTTTATTAGCATAAAAACACAAATTCTCATTTGTGACGTGAGACAAAGGGGAAAGTGGGAGGGGTTGTGAGAGGTCTCTTGCGACAGGCTGGTATAAAAATTGGAAAAATGAACAAAAATTTAAGCTGGCCCTTGCATATTAGTGCAAATAAAAGATATAAATGATGAGTGTTGTACTAAAGCAATGATTGAAGCACTCTTAAGAGAGAAAATTACTGCAGTCCTTGAAGTGTACTGAAGTAAGACTTGTATCTTTGTGCTAATCCAAACATACCGAGTGTGCCACCGGTATGAAGCATGACCACTTTCGAACCATGTTCGTGCTCTCTCTGGCTTAACTGAACAGCTTGCTCCCAAGCCGCTAAGGTGTATATCGGATCAACAAGGATTCCGGTTTGTTTAGCTACTTGCTGGCATGCATTGATTTCTCCTTCCACTACATTGCCAAATCTGACAAAAGTCATCAATCATTAAGTACAAAAGCTAAGTTGAGGTGGAAAAGATCAAGCATTGTTCAACTATCGTAACTTGACCATTTAAACCATGGAGAGGACGGAAAAAGGTAAGATGGGCATGCAACTCGGAAAATAACAGACCAGTCACCAGTCCTTAATACAGTAAAAATCCTTCGGAACTGCCTAATTTTGAGAAGAAAATGAAACTCCCACAAGTGCTTAATAATGATCCCATAATAATTAGTCTCTTTCACCTTAATTATTAGAGTAATTTGAGACTTTTTGGGTGTAAAATGAGTCGGAAGGGCAGATTTAATACTAAAAAAGTTTCAATCCCAAGTCATGGGTATCACGTCCCAATTACTCAAACCATAAGCTAACTATTATATGAAGAGTGAGTATGGTTTTGGGTGTGTGAAACGATGACAATCCAATACACACTGAGAATATATGTCAAACTTACTTTCTAGGGGTTTCGCGATCAACCCAGTTAATGAGTTCATTCTCCGAAGTATTGTAGGTAAAATCAGATGCATAATATCTCCTGAAATCTGAAATCAAATGATTTTCCTGTTTCTTGTATCCATCAACTGTATCAGCCAGCATCACAGCAGTTATCTTCCATGGCAGCCTAGTGTTTTTTCTTTCCCGTCAATATGATTACAAGTTTTATTCAGGAAGGAATAAAAGATTTCAATATACTAGAGAGGCAGGATTTAATAGTGGATTCGTACCCAAGAATTAGAGCCCCGACAGCGAAGCCTATGGCGGTTGTCCCAGTTCCAGAATCAATAACAAAATTATATGGTCTCTTGTTCCCAAGTATATGGCCCTGAGACAAGTACTGCACCAAGCGAATCATTCCTGCGTGAGACAAGATCGATTAACGTGAATGTAAATAACACACCTCTTCATAAATACTCTACAGAGTTGCAAGTAGGAACAGTAATGTCTTCCAAGGCATTAATGTGGTTTGTAAACGTATTTTGATACTTAAGATAAGAGAAGGCCTAGAGCCTTTGAAATCAGCTCGGTAATTTTAGCCTAAAGAGTTGAAGCTTGAGCTCGACATAATAGTTACACACCTCCCTCTAAGGTAATTTATTACCCAAAAGAGCAACTGCAGTTATCTCTAATCCAAGCAGACCCTAAATAAGATATGATATCATGAACCGCATTACGAATGACATGAAAACGATATGATTTGATGAATAAACGAATATAGTTCTCACCCAAAAGAGCAACTGCATCTCCTGCGCCTTCTTTAACAATCACAACCCTTTTTGTGCCGTCCTCCAAATTTTTATTGTCCGGTGTTCTAATGCAGTGGACCCCATCAGATAAATCAGCAAAACTATCAAGAATGTCAGTGAACCACACAACAGAGCCACTGGCACTTGCAATGGCTTTTGCATGAGTAAGTAGCATTTCTTCTCTCTTGGCATAAATTGATCGCGGAACATATACAGATTTTCCGTACATGGATGATATCAGGTTATATCCAGTCAAAATTTCTGGCTCTTCTCCACGGAGAAGTAGATGTGACCTGAGGCCCCTTTCCGCACATGAAACGGCTACAACAAACAAATCAGCATAAATGAAGCTGGGTGTTGTATCTCATCTACTTAGAAACAAAATCCAATCTTGATATTCATCAATTTTCTCTGCAGAATCTTTGTAATCTGGGAAAAGTTACGGATGAAAGTAACCTACCCACAGCTGCAGCATGTGCACTTTGAACACCTCCACAGGTGACCTAGAAATAACACAGTTGAACCCTTATCGTCGTAAATGACCTTGATAGCAGACAACTTTGGGAGATTGAAACCCAGATATCATGAAAATTTTGTGAAGTTTCATACTTTTGATGAAAGCTGAACACTATCACAGTTACCAGAAAACAACAACAACAACAACAACAACAACAACAACAATAACATTAACCGGCTGCCTAAAGGGATCCCCGAGATTGCGGATTAAGTGGGGTGGGTTGGTGGGATGTATGCAACAAAGATAATCTTGAATAACAATATGGATATGTGAGTGATATGATAAATCCAAGTAAAATATATAGCTATATACTATAATAGCCATAAGAGATCTCTCATCCTCTAAAGCTTGCATTTCACATAGAACTATGGATGGAGTAATGCAATCAGTTGCACACAGAAGCTAAATAGTTCATGGCTTTCGGAATTATTTTTCACTTGCGAATTTAAATTAAACATAGATGCAGTTGCCTCACCACATCAGTTCCTAAGAAATCCTCGATCATAGGAAGTAGAGCATCTAATTTCCGAGCTTTATTTCCATTTGCCAATGGATGTAGCAGGTCATCCCTCACTACGTAAAATGAAGGACATTTGTAGCTTTCATCCATACAAGCTTCACCCAACTTGGGATTTGCATTAATTGAGAAATTTACATCACTGACAAACCTGCTCGTCATCCGAGTTTGCTTCATTGTATACATGACTTGGTGAACTTTGGCATCTGGCTTATCTAATGACCATCTTCTGTCTAACAATTTTGATATTAAGTCCTCACTGCGTCGCTTCCGTTCTGATACATCCTAAGGTTTTCCAAAATAATACAAGTAACTCACAAGCACAGACTTACAGTCCTCAATTCTCACATCGAGTTTTTAACCAAGCAAAAAACTAGTAAAAAGAGCAAAAACTTATTCATTTAGACATATATGCAGAATACCCCGTAAGTTAAACCTGCTTTCACTAAAAAAAACACACAACTAGCAATAAAATCATTATTCCATTTATACTTTCAAGTTTCAATCTTAAATCAACCGACCCCAAATCATTTCATCATCGATATTAGCCGGACCTCAAATCATTTTGAGACTAAGGCTTTGTTGTTGACCACATTCTATATACTCACTCCGAGTGCATTATTTGTTTACCTTTAGTTAAAATACTTTTCCCAATAATAAATAAGAAAGGTAAACAAATGAACGAGATTAAGCGGAATGGGGATCACTTAGGTTCTTTATTTTACTAAAACCCGTGTTGGATACTCGACACCTTAACACAGCAACATGGGTTAGGCCACTTCATTCCAAGCCCATATAGCATTATCTGGACATGGGCAGATGTCAAACACTCGCAGCCGAGTTTAAGTAACACATTCCGTCCGCCCCAATCATTTATTTATCTTTGCTTAAAACACTTCTCCCGAAATATAAAAATGTAACAAATTGTCTAGACAAACGATAATTTCACAAGGATATTATTCCAAACTAACAAAATTAATAATTCACAAATTGAGGAAGAACAAAACCTGGGTAGCATTCACAAGACCTCTAGAAATAAACTCATGTTTAGTAGCTCCAAAAATTGTAGTTCTTGGGCAATTATATAGCTTCATAGTGTTGCTTAACCAATGATTAACATTCCTTGTTTGATCAATTTGTAGCTGAAAAAACAATTTCAAGAATTACGAGTACAGATATGTCCGTCTTAAATAAGAATTTGTGAAATATATAACCGTTTCAATCATTTGTTTAACTTTGATTAAAATAGCGGAAATATTAACTAGAAGCATACATTACTACACAATGACACAGGCAACAGCCCAGTCCCATAAACATTAGTACTCCTTATATGTAAAATTAAGGAAGAGATGGGGAAAAAAAATTACCTTTGAGGGTGAAAGAGCTGATTTTTGTGTGTAAATTTGGGTTTTTACTGCATTACAGTGGTTAATTTTGCTCGTGTGCTTGAGAGTTGAGAATGTGAAGTGAAGACTGAAGGAGATAATAGATGGGCCCATATATTGAGTTAATATATTATGGGCTTGGGTTAGTTGGGCTTGGAGATAAGTGTAAACTTGTATCAATGTTTAATGGACTTGGGTTAGTTGGGTATATGGGGGCCCGAGTTAGTAATGTATGCAAATTTGGACATCTCCATATGTCATTTGGGTAGATAAGACAAGCATATGGAATCACAGATAGCTTGTCTTTTCCTACCCATATGGGTATTATTTAACCCGTCACAAATGAGAATTTGTGTTTGGGTATATCATTCTAATGATCTCAAACAATTTGGATGTACAAGGATTGTACCGAAACTCGATACCACCATCCTATTTTTCATAATTGAATATCGACATGGCAATGTGCATAAAAGGTTTATCAGTAATACTAAACCTCACAAACCTTAGCAACGGTCGATTGGTTGGCCTTGTATATATATTAGCAAAAGCTCTTACCGCATTGACCACGGAGCTTCTGAAGATGGTAGCATTTCGAACAACCCAGATGGTAGAAAGAAGGTGAAGGAAGTGGGATATATTATCAACCACTTCATTCTTCAAGTTCAAATCGGTTGTTTAAGGTGTTATGTACCCGATGTTTATCCATCTTGGGTTTATTTCTTCGGCTTTGATATTCATCGATCTTAGGCAGCTTCTGAATAGATTACCGTAGTTCAAATCTATGCGACCAGTTGAAAAGAACAATGTCGCACGGTCAATGGGATGAGAAAATTGAAGAAATTCAAGGATACTGTCGAGCCAAGTTATCTTTGAGACTTAACAAAGCTGACATTGCCAATACTGACGAGCTTAACATCCAGAATGATATTGATCACAGCCAGCAATTGAGAACTTAAACAATGGTGTTTTACAGGAAAATACATGAAATAACTTCCTTCGTCTAATAAATACCCGTTACACGTGGGCTGAAATATTCATCGAAAACCCACAGCCTGCACTGCACAATAATACAATGGTACATGGAAATGGAGTTTTCTGAAAGGAGTATGATCAGTTCATGCTGGAGAAATAACTCATTCTGTCATTCTTCTGGTATACTGGATATATTATCACTCCTTTGTCCAAATATATCATTAATTCCACTCCAATTACCCTTTTCTCTAGCTTCCCAATAACCGCCAATATAACGATAACAATCATCCTCATCTTTCTGGAACCAGTGTGGTTTCCATCCACTCTCTTGTATTCTCCTGGCCTGCAGGGTATTAAACAATTACAAGTTTGCTCAGGATCTCCAGCTCATCAAACATCGGTTACAGGTGTCGGACACATGTAAATATTCAGGAATCAGACTTAGTCCTCAAATGAGGAAATAGGTGCCGGACATGGACAATAGTTATAAACTAAAAGATGTAGTTTTTTTTGGTAAAATATAAGATGTTTGATAAATTAGGTTTAAAACATATCAATATCATACTATTTTCATACGAGCCTCCCAAAGCACATTGTAATATTCTATACTTAAGATCACAAAATAAGTGAACCACGAATATGATTTTGCAGAGTGATGTTTTGCGAACACATGCCATACATTCACAATATACACAGAGCAATCAGCCTTCTTAGTTCAGTGATCATAAGAACATTGTTCGGTGTTTAATATGGAATTCGTACAATGAAAAATCGATACCTGTCTTTGTCGCTGTTCAAGCCTGAGTTTCTCTACATTTGCTAGCTCATATTCTCCATTTTCCAAGTGTCTTTGATCCGGCCTAAGCCTTGAATCTGTTGGTGGAAGCTTCTCCTTCAATCCCGGAGTCAGTTCATTCAAAGATATTGCAAAAGGGGTCAGGTTGTATCGGGTTTTAGTAGCAGATTTATCTCTCTCCCACAGCAAAACGGCTTCTGTCATTGGATCATATCCCTTTGGCTTAGTGGCCGGGTCACCTAGCACATAATACATTGTGTCATCCCACTTTCCTATCAACATGGCAACTTTTTCACCAGTTCTGTTGTCTTCTACAAATCCATGAACCTACAAGCATCAATTGGAAAATATTTTTAGCATCTGGTGACACATTATACTTGTATTTTGTGAGGCAATTAAATATCTTCACGCTCTTAGAAAAAATGGAAATCTAAAGACCCCCAATAAATTACAAGCAAACATTCGGGGGAAAAACCGAGTTTTTCTTCGAGACACGGTCTCTCACCGAGGCAATCTTTTGAAACACTGTCCCATTTCTGAAAATATCTGCTCAAAAGAGCTTATTTCATCATATTAATCGCCGGAAACTCAATAATCGAGGGACAAATGAGTTTGATATTCAAGCAGAGTTTTGTAATTCACACAAATAAAAATGGTCTTATGAGGCCCACAAGCTGGGTTTCTATCAGGCACAAATTTCAAGGAACTATTTACTTAAACACATAAAAAATAATTGAAACAATGTCTGGAGATTACATCAAAATTTCAAAGCGAAAACAGAAAGGTCACCTGATGTGGGTTCTGTTCTATAATGGATTGCTCTTTGAATTTTAGCTTGCAGGAATAGTTCCCGCTTCCTTTGATTCGCATGGTGCCATAATGGTCACAATAGATTTTACCAATAATAATGTTGTACAAGGAAGTGGTCACCTTGCTCCACTGAAATGATTCGCCGTCTTCAAACTGAAGAGTAAGAGCACCAACTGGATCTAGCTGGATGGAGCGGCCCCAAAATTTACCCTTGAGATTAGAATCGGCCCAGAATTTCCATCCCCTGCCCTCACAGTGACAAGCAACTACCATCGGATGGTGACTGACCTAAAGTTCGCGAGTTTGTAGTTAGTATTCCAGCTATAGAGTACTCGAAACTCAATAATACTAATTCAGAACAGAATAATACGGAGTATGTCACAAGAAGTAAACGACTGAAACCGAAACCATCGAACACAAAATAAATAAACAAATCGTCACAGTAAGTTTTGTATGAGACACTCTAACATGTGATACCAACCTACATCATAACGTATTACTCATTTAATTACAGGGTTAATTGTACATGGCTGGTCTTACATGTAATACCGTCACATTTAAAGTAAGCTCAGTTTACAATAAAACTAATTGACTTGAAAATATGCTGTAAAATGCACTAAACTGCAAGGAGTACAATTCTGTAAATAGGAGAGAGAACGGCAGATAACAAGACAAATACCTTTTCAGAGAAAAAACGAAGGCCTTTATCAAGGAAGTCAGCTTCATAGGTCTCCCCAAGCAGGGGATTAAAAGGTTTACATTGTCGACCTTCCGTTGAAGCATAGCTGGATACTGCAAAGGCTGCTACATGTAAAATTCTCATCAAATTATTCCCCTGCAATTGGTACAATCGTTGGCTTAGTTGAGAACTAAGTCACAAACCATATACACAAAGCATATTAGACGACTAAAGACATCTCAAAGGGTGTTAATATGCGGGAGAGGAGCTAGGAGATAAATTTTGGGGTAATACAGAGTAAAATTATTAGTCAAAACATTATGGTATCATCAACTTACTAATTGAAATATGAGCATTTTTGGAGTTGCGAAATAAAGTCTTTTACAGGCTTGAATTTTCAGGGGTTGGATAGCAACTATTCATTAGCTAAGAAGTTTCCCAACAAACGCTCACAAAAGAAAAAAAATATAGAACAGTTTACACAGAATCTTACTAGCTTTCCCCATTCAAGTGCCCTATCAACTAAGTGTGAATACTCCAAGTCCTCAAAGCATTTCTGCAGCGAAGATAAAGGCTCGTTGAAGTAAACAGGAAGGCAAACCCCAGAGAGGTCCTTGCCGATATTATCTTTGATGATTGACCACAAGCCAATAGGCTTTTCTTTTTCTTTCGGCTCAGGTAAACTATCCCTTCTTTTGATGTATGGGTACTCTACTGGTCTAAAACCCATCTGAAGCTCCTGTGAGCAATCCTGTCCCAGTGAACTACAAGCATCTGCAAAGGATTCTCTTCCACGACAAGAAGCACTTCTCAAAAATTCAGAAGATAAGTAATCGTTTGTATCAAAATATGCTCCATCGTCTTCATCTGTTTCAGCATCCCCACCATCCCGACTTTCATTCTCTGGTTCAAAATCACTTCCACTACCTTCTGACATGATGGAATAGAAATCTGCCAATTAAAAGGGGTACTTAAGTATCTGTTTCATAAGAAACTAAACTGTCATTACCAAGAGGCATGTTTAAGCAATTAA
The DNA here is from genome assembly GCA_022085475.1 of Heliosperma pusillum. NCBI lineage: Eukaryota > Viridiplantae > Streptophyta > Magnoliopsida > Caryophyllales > Caryophyllaceae > Heliosperma > Heliosperma pusillum. The sequence continues at coordinate 59,161 of JAIUZE010070028.1, forward strand.
ATTCTTATACATCTTTCACGATATTTTTCTTGTTTATAGAGTTGCTGGTCCTATCAGAAAATTATATCCTCTCGGTATGAACAAAAAACATTGCTCAAGCAGAAACTCGAGGAAGAATAAGCTAGCCACAGACATAAAACTTGAATCTGTACGAGTCATACGAACTATGATATTAAATAGAAATAATAGGAAAGCACATAGCTGCACAAGAGAAGCCCTGTTGGAAAGCATTGGTTATCAAGAAAGATGCTTCACTAAAAGGAGAAATGTGAGGCTTGAAGAATATAAGAACACGTTATCGAATGAGTTAAGTCAGGCACCAGTTGTGTCAAACTGACTGAGAAGATGAATCATAAAGCATGTTGAATAGTGTATAAGAATAAGTGCCACTGACCACTGAATCTTCTGTTTGTTTGTCCGCAACATGAATCCCTTCTCTTTGTTTCATCTACAACAGTTGTTTCCAACTCTATCTTCTCACTCTGAAATCCGAAAAAGATGAGAAAATGATGTTAGTGGTGATGCAGGATTATGAATTATGGATTTCTGGCAAATCTAAAAGCAACTTTCAAGACATTTCACAATAAAATGACATTTGAAAAGTGATTTAACCTCATAAAAAAAACCCACAGAAATACACATTTTAAAAAATAGAAGCAGAATATGACCATCTGTACAGTAACATACAATGGATCTAGTCATCCAACCGGCAGTGATCGAGGGCTACGATAGATACCTCTAGACGTCTTAAGGTATCCATGAGAGCCACATGTTTGTGCTGGAGACCATTCAGTTGAATCTGAAGCTCCGAGACTTCTGAGAGCATAATAGACTCACAATCTTTAATGATTGGCTCAGCAATGCCTTCCTGCAACATTCTTCGTCGTAAGTGCTCTGTTGAGACAACAATGTCTTTAGGAGCGAATTCATTGTTCGATAATGCCCTTGGAAATAGATCTTTGGCTGCCAACAATGCTTCAATCCATGCTGCCCTATCTTCTTTGGACACACAACGCAGGTGAAGAGTCTTTGTCCCAGTAAAGATGCTTAGCCTTTTATCATCTGATTTGCTAGCACGAACGGAAGAAACCTGTAATGCATGATATACAAAACTAAGACCTCTTTGAGAAGCATAATAACAATCTCAAATTCATGGCAAATCTGGAGGAACCAAACTATGTCCACAGAAACCAAATCATTTTCCTCTCTTATCTCTAATATCAAACCTTGATGAATAGCTGCCTACTATACAATGCCTGGGATTTAAGATTTACATCATGATCACGCATACAACTCTTACAATAACAAACTATACTGACACTGGTTCACGTTGTCATATCATTGAAATTGAATAAACATATAGCATACTGTACAGATACGCAATCAATATAAAATTGTAACATGACACTGCACAGCAATCACATGAACTGTTCGGTATTTTCATGTAAGTACGATAGATATTAAATGGACCGATCTCAAATGATTAGAGATGAGATGGCGATACTATGGAAAGAGAGGACAATGCTTCAATATAATGCACATCAGTGTCAAAGCCAGTCAATTGAAACTACTCAGCATAAATATGACTGATGTAGCCTTGTGAGTATTTTTCCATAACAAGGACAAAGGCGTTTTTGGCCCCATACCCTACCATGTGATCCTAAGAACTCAGCTATCTTATTGTGCGACAGTACTGTGCAATGCGTCATAAATCAATCATCGCTTAGCATACAAGTGACAAGGTCTGAACATAACAATATGCCCATGCCAAGTGAAGCTCTTGAATCTTCATTTTACCAACATGTCGATTGTTGTACAAACAATCACGCCTGACCTCAGGCTTTCCCAGTATTATACTGTGCTTTATAACCAGTATTGCAGAGATAAAATAAACTCATCTGATGGACAGTCTTCGGCTATACACACTACTTCACTTACACTCGTTTAGAAGCATCCGACATGGTAGCATGTCGAATTCGTTTAGTTTTGAGAAAATTCCACATGTTATGGCATGAAGTGTTCAAAGTGTCATACTCATCTTTGAATGTGAGGTACTAGAAAGAGTCAATTAGCTCAACTTCAAGAACCACCATGACAGAACCATTCTTCCCCTATCCTATATGAGCCGTTATAACTCCAGTAACAAGTTTAATCGATCAATACCTCAATTAGTGCTAACCTAAAATATGATTTTACGGTTCCCAGTCTCAAAACACCAAAAATGCAGCTAAAGAATTTAGCATCTATTCCTCTACAGGCTGCATCATAGAAATCAATCAAGAATGTGTCACCAAGATTGTATACCACACCTCGATACAAGAACACCTTCGTAACTGAAAACTCACAAAAGAAACATGAAGACCAGTCTCCCACAGTATCAAACAACTTGCTAATCTCATTTACAAAATCCATTTCGAGTATGACCCATTCCCATAATCAAACATTCAACTCTAAACACTCATTTAAAATCAAATAATCATCATATAAAATCCAACATATCACACACACACACACCTACCTACTCAGAATCAACTATTCAACTCTACAAAAATACTTGTCTAAGGCGGTCTTATCATAGTATGTTGTAAAACAGGTTCTATGATAACTACTTTTACGCTAATATGGGCAATTAGGCATGATTTTCTCGTGATTTGGAAAACCGCCTTACACAAGACCAACTGCATCAACAAAAAACTACAACATCAAAGAAAAGCAACAACAACATCAACAACAAAGGTCAAACCTTCAAATGAACTTCACCAAAAGGTTTCCACTGCTGTTTCGCCGACACATTACTATTATTACTACTAATAATCTTGCCATTAACATTACTATAACCAGAATTATACTTACTAAAACTACCATTATTATTATTATTACTATTATTACTACTACTATTATAATTAAAACTAAAATTATTAAAATTACTACTATTCTTCCCCCAAATAAATTTCCTAATATACTTAACAGAATCATCCCCAATAACCTTAACAACACCATTAACAACACTTTCTCCTCCATTACTACTCATCACAATTTTATCAGGTCCATGTAATTTATAATACGACAATACTCCATCTTCCAACAAAAACCACCTTGATTTCCACCCTTTTCCGTAATTCACCCATTTATACACAATTCCCGCCACCGCTACCGATTCCGCTTTCGCCGCATTTGATCCATTACTATTACTACGCTTCCTACTACCACTCATCGCCGCCGCCTCCGCCGTCGTCGCTGCGATCACATCCTCCGCCTCGTGGTGGTGATTGAGCTGATCAATCGATGACGAACTAAACGACGACACTTGTGCAGAGTAACTATGCCTTGAATAACTTAAATTAACTCCGACATTGTTCGTCGGAAACCCTAATTCCACCGATTTTCCGACGACATTGGCCGCCGTAGGCGGCGTAGTGTCGCGATCGACGGAAACTGGAGCAATGCAGCATAAAGGATTCATGTTTTCGATCAGTAAATGAAATTGAAATTAATTTTTTATGCTACATTTGAGTAATTAATTGATCGATCGATTGAAGTTATTAACGATCAAATGGTGGTAAGAGTGTAGTTAATTGAAGTGGAATGTGACTGATCAAGTAGGTAGAAGTAGTGAAGAACCCTAGAATTGAAGCAATTGAATTGAATTTTTTGCAGTGATGAGATGAGAGAGAGAGAGAGAAAAAGGGGGGAAGTTGGGAATTAATTGAAGAGAGTTGAAAAATTTCTGGGGGAAATAAAAAGGAAAGGAGATGAAATTAAAACCGTTCCGTCTCACTCATTTGTTTATCATTGACGGAATAAAATTATAAATAAAGTAAATGAATAAGTGAAAGTTGGAAAGTAAGAATAACTAAAGAAATTAAAATAATTTTGGGGGAAAATAAAAAAAATAAAGAGAATTAATAACATTTTATCTCGTTTATTTGTTTTTCTTTAATTAAAATATTGAAAAAATGAGCTATGCAGTAAATAAATAATCGTGATAGAAAGAATAATAAAGAGTGAAGGAGAGAAGAGGAGGATACTAGTCTTCTTTAAGCATCTGTCTTAACATAAAAACGGTCAAATATCATATCACATAGACATACGAGTATAAAATAATCTTTTTGTTTATTTTTCTACATTTTACTTTAGTTTTATTCATGCTCCTATTTTTATTCATTTTAAATTTAAAACCGATATATCGTAAAACAGTAGGTCTTGCTTGTGACGGGTCGGATCTTGCGACGGGTATTTTGTGAGAGGAAATGGGTAGAGGGGACAAAGTGGGCACTCCCATGTGCTTCTCCACTCACCCTTGATGGGTATTTTGTGAGAGAATATGATATCCGTGTTAAGTTTAAGACGGATACCCCCGTCTTAAATGAGAATTTGTGATCGTAAAAATGAAAATTGTCAAGGAGGAGAAAGGGAAGGAGGGAGCAGGTAATGATTGTGGGAACTGGGAAGGGAGACAAGTAACATGAGATCTTTTGGGGTTTTTTGGGGACCAACTTTTGGGTTTGGCTCCAAACCCAAATAGTTACTTTGGGTTTTTGTGGGTGGGTTTTGTGGGACTATCTTGGCTAAAGCCAACTTTAAGATTTTCTATAATTGACGATTCTTGTATGAGACGGTTATATACGGTTTTATAATAAGACTTATATGAGTAGTGCAATAATTGATGCAAATAAAATAATCGAACTAAAGTTTAAGAGTATTTCTATTTAAGAGCTTGAATTTTAGTTAAACTATCGGGTATATCACTTACATTGGAAGTTTGTCAGAATATGCAAAAAAAAATATATATATATATATATATAAGTACTTCGTATTTGTTTGTTTCAACTTACTTCCGCTAGTGACATGTCAACCAATAGTTTTCTCACCTTGTAAAATAATTTAGTTTGTTTGTGTACAATAATGATTTCTTTAAGGCTCCACAATATTTGAAAATATCGTTCACATTTTGTTCTCTATCATATTCTGCATTTTTGTTACCATTTTGTTTGTTTTTTCTACTTATTTACATAATATGCTGATATCTCGCACAATATATCAATCATATATATAGTACAGAGTAATTTAATATCACAAATTTTTGTTTAAGATAAACAGACATATTCATTTTAAATTTAAAACAGATCACATAAACATAAACCACTAGAGAAGAATACGTAAAAAAATAGCAAAATTAATTTTTTCATTTATATAAGTTTAGTGCTACTTAACTCATTTTAACTCAAAACGAATATTTCTGTTTTACTAGAGACAATTGTCTCGGAATTGCATGGCCAAATATGAACATATATAAAACGATCCATTAACATACGTGAAGGGAAATGCAATTGAAGATTTGCATTACAAACATCGAATCTAAAAGTATTGGCTAATATAATAATCGGGTTTAATATAATAATAATACTAAGAAAGTACGATCATGATCTCAATTATTTGAAAAGAGCTTGATTCTCTAGTTGCGTGACCGACATGTGACATCGAGATTTATTTAGCATCTTATATTGCATCGCATCATTGTACACAAATCTGAAGACGGTTACTATCTGTCACAAGCTGAAAACGGATAATATCTCTCTCACAACATGCAAGTGATAAAGACAAGTATATGACAAATGAATCCCTCGCTCGCCCTACCACTTACATATTATAAGAGAGGCACAGCTTGTGACGGATAATGTCCGTCTATAATGAGACACGATGAAAGTTGTATGTATGGACGTATGGTATTCAAGCTTTTTGGGTTTTATTCCTTTTGTTTTGGATGCCAATTTACAAAGCATAACGTTTGTGGTGTTTTTTAAAAATAATAATGTCATTTTTTATACGTAAAAGGTGTTTTTTAAAAAAGTGTGACTGGATATTGACAAAGGTGTCTTAGCTATTGGACTCACACAAGGATATTTTGGATATTTCGTGCAAAATGGCAAACCTCGAGGGTACCATGTGAATTTTCCGTTGATTAAAAGCATACAGACCGTGAATAGATGCCTGGAACTCACACCCGACCAATGTCTCCAGCAGTTGTATGCCGAAACGCTTCACATATAGATGTTTCTACGAGTTATCTTCCTTGGCAGGCTAGATACGCATTTCTATCCCGAGTCAATTACATTCACATGTCTTGAGTGCATGCTATCGAGCGAGCATGAACTGTTCCCAACCAGGATTCAAGCTATGTTACTGTTAAATTTTAGGGAAATCATTTCATTGCACAACATTATTATTTGTAAGATCTCTATGCATATCAAAGGATGTCAGAACATTGGGAACTTGTTTCTGATCGAAACTAGCGGCTATAGGGCCTCGTAACAGTCGATGAATTTGGTAACCTCGCTCATTTTCCTCTTTAATAATTTAACATCCGGCAATTAATTTAGAAAAATATGTTCTTCTGTATCGAAATGGCAATTAACGGGTCTTGAACTAAAGCTAGAGCTCATCTAGGGCCAGGCTCATCTTCAACTCGTACTTGTAACTTTAGATTACCCTAGCATGTTACTATACAAATTAAACTTTTATACGGAGTATTTCATAACTAAAAAGAGGTAACCAATATAAACAACTTCACCCAAGTAACAAATTCACTAATATAACTACGACTTAGCAATTTTTCATTATTCGATAACATTCTGAGAACATAAGTACACATATATGCATAAAAGAACGATCAGAAATTTAATCGACAACCACTAATTTTATTTAAGCATAAAAGAACGATTATAACAGCAAGCATAATAAATAAAAACCCTAATTAGTAACACTAATTGAATAAGGATTTTAATTTTAAGTTTGAAATTAGGGATTCAAAAAGTTATCTGAGGAGCTTGAGTAAGAATGCAAGGTTGTTTGCGAATACAGAGAACGTACAAATATATAGTGATGAAAGTGCGCGCATCCTCTTTATTTAATGGGTTTTTCTATATGGTAACCCTTAGTTTTTCCTTATTCTACATGGTAGCCCTCCATTTCAAAAAACAACTTTGGTAACCCTGTGATTCCTTAATTTCACTTCACGTGACCATTAACTCTTACACCGTCATTTATTGCCATTAATTAGCTTACGTGACATTTGACTTGGGTGACTAGGCATGTGACTTGGCGAAGTCTTTGACTTTTTTTTACCTTATTTCCCTGACTCCTTATTATCTTTATTTCCCTCTTATTTATTCCCATTATTTCCCTTTTATCTCTTTATCTAACCTCTTTCCCAAATTCACCTTATTTCAACTTCATCTACTTCATTTTCCCCTTTTTCCGTATTACTCAACTCAATAATTTGTATTTCTATATTTTCCATATTTCCTTAAAGCAATTTTATACTTATGTCTTCTTCGACAAATTGGAAAAACCACCCAATAATAGGGATGTAGTTTCTCAATCAACTTTTTAATCGATGTCAAATTGAAGTTGAAAGATTTCAACTTAAAATAAAAAAAAAGGCAAAATTTTACCAAATAATGTCAGATTGAAGTTAAAACCTTAAATTCGGAAGATGAATAAGAGTTTTAGAATCGGGAAACTGAGGGGTTGTTTGGTTACCCACTAATTAACATAGGAACTTAAATTCATGTGAATTATAAAATGGACATATTGTTTGGTTACCCTAATTCACATGAATTGGAAGTTCCCATGAATTCAAATTCCTCCCTAATGGAGGAAGTGACTTACCTAGGTCCCCCTAGGTAAGTTGAAATGTCTACATGAATTACACTTCCTCCATGACAACCAAACACTATTTACTAATTCACATGAATTCTAAAATCATGTGTTTTATGACTTCCTAGGCAATACAAATTCCCACATGCAACCAAACGACCCCTGAGTTGAGTGAGTGATAATATTGGGAAACTTAAGGGGTTTTGATAAAAAAAAAAAACGTAATTGCTCTTTCATGGACATACTTTACTCTTTCATGGACATTTTGTCATTAGTTTTCCATTCCTTACCCTCCCCAAAAAAAACAAAAAAACAAACCTCTCTAGTTTCCATCCTCACAAAACTAATCAAATCATTCAAATTAATCGACTATGAACATTGCTCTCAGATTTATTATCTTTATGTCATCAAATTAGGGTTATTAAATTAATTAAAGTATTGAAATTAGGGTTTTAATAAACTATTGTGAACCACAATTATTAATATTGAAGATGGGCACCCGGGGTGGATTATTTGGTGGTTGAGACGTTCCGGCGCGCGCGAGTGGTGGTGGTGGTGGGTACCATAAAACACAAGGATGGCCTGGGTGGTGGTCATGGCGGCAATCGACGAAAGCATAGGGTTGGCTGGTGGTGGTGATGGTGACAGTTGACGAAATCATGGGATTGGTTGGTGGTAGTAATGGCGGCATCGATGAACAACGTGCGTGGCAGCGTTGGTGGTGGTGGTTATGGTGGCAATCGAAGACAGCATGTGGTTGTCGCCGGTGGTTGTTAGATTTCCGTGGTGGTAGCAGGGAATAGGTGGCGCGGTCCGGCGCATCTGGGTATTGGGGGTAGTTCAGCGGTGTTAAGGAAGGCAGGGGTTGAGAGTCGGCGGTGAGGGTGGTTCAAGGTGGCTGCCAGGTGGTGGTGATTGGCTGGTGATACTTGGAGGGGTTAAAGGGAGAGAGATAATTAAATTGCAAAAAATATAAAATGAGAAGGGTAAAATGGTCATTTATGTCCATGATTGAGTAATTTTTGTCCATGAATGAGCATAACCCAAAAAAGGATTTTTTTTAAGTCAATTATAGCAACAACAAAAATCACATAAACCAACCAACTCATATGCCCAGTCAGCCAAGTCAAAGCTACTTAACGGTCATAATTGACGGAATAAGAGTTAAGGGTCACGTTAAGTGAAATTAAGGCACCATAGGGTTACCAAAGTTGTTTGTTGAAATGGAGGGTTACCATGTAGAATCTGAAAAAATTGTGGGTTACCATATAGAAAAATCCTTATTTAATTGACAAAAGGGACCCGACTCGAAACCGAATCATACTCAAATGAAGGACCCGAACCACATTTGACCCAAACTTATTTTAGCCGGCCCGAATATTTATTATTGGAACAGTAATTCTTGTGTGAGACGGTCTCATAACGTAAGACATACCACTTTTATAAAAAATATTTTTCCAATGATAATAATGTTTTCTAAATGAATGATTTTTGTATATCAACTAAAATGAGCAGCCCGAGTTTTTTGCGAACCTGAATCCGAATTGAACCGGCCAAAATCTGGCCTAATTGACCCATTCACCAAGTTTAATTGATTCTTTCATTTTGTTTTTCAGGTGAATTTATAAACGGTTAACCAAGAGTTTTGCGAAAATTTAAATACCGCCCAAAACTAAGAAAGAACAATTGTACGTATGTATGTATAACTTTACGAATGAAGATAGATTTGTCATTTGTATAGTTGATTACATGAATTTAGAAGAGTGAATGACATTATATATGCATCTTGGACCTCTTGGCCACTAGTTTCACAAATTCTCATTTGTGATGGAACGACCCATCGCAAGCTTGTGACGGGACGTATGACGGGTCAAATTTCTTTCACAAAAAGCAAGTGGGAAAGCAAGTGAGTGACAAATGAAGCCCCCACTTACCTTGCCACTTGCTCTTTGTAAGGGTGATTTGACCCGTCGCAAGCTTACGGCGAATCGCCCCGTCACAAGCAAAACTTAGTGCACTAGTTTATTAGACAAAACGTGGTAGTTATCTAACATACTACTAGATCATCCAGTATTCTAAGCATATTGGGAGGGAACTAACAAAGGGTCCGGACTTTAGGATTTTAATTAATACCAGTCAAAAAACGAATTAGAATGTTAATTTGGTTAGCATTTCATGATCCTATTATGACCAATATTAATAGGATCCGAAGAAATATGGGAGATGATCCCTTCCGCCCCCATCAAGGGGTGGTTGTAGACTTGTAGTTCCATCTAACCCCCTACTCGCCACACTTAAATACGTGTTGCGGGCTTGGACCACAAAACCCGACCCGCTTTTTACTCGGCTAGGCCCATGGTTCACCTCTAACAGAGAGTTGCAAGGAAATATATTGCTAATAAGATTCAGATTACGTTATGATTATTATCCCTCGTTATTTACTAGCGAGCTAACCAAAATCCGCAAAATTTAGATAAAATATTTTCGAGTGTCGAACACGAGTTTGTAAAAACAATTCTATGAGTCGTGAGATTATTTATTTGGTCTAACAAACATGAAAGCAACAAACAATAACAGACGAATCAATTTCCATTTCTTCCCTTAAACGACGCCGTTTTCACTCTTAATCATTAATTCGCCATTAACGCATTGAACAACCATGATCACTTACTTCAATCAACAACTACCATTATAGATCGATCACTCTAATTATAATTACTCTTCCTTTTGTTTCTGTATTGATTAATCTTTTCTTCATTTTCATGGATTCAGCCTCTTCTCGACCCGCTGTCGTAATCGACAATGGTACTGGGTATGTTATCTGCTTTCTTAATCCCTAAATTTAATTGTCATTTATAATCTGTAATTGTAATTATTTAGCTGAATTGTATGAATTGTATGAATTGTATGAAATGATGATCTGGGTTTATGTTAGAATTGGAATATAATAATGTGGATGATTTGAAATGTTGAGCTTTGGGTATGTGATGTCTATGCTGTCGTAATTCCGGTGTAATTACCGTTTATTGTCAGTCATTTGTAGTTATTTAGCTGAATTGTATGAAATTATGATTAGGGTTTATGTTAGAATTGGAATATAATGTGTTGGTGATTTCGAAATGTTGAGCTCTAGGTATGTCTATGTTGTCGTAATTTCGGTGTAATGATGGTTTATCGTCTATAATTGTAATGATTTAGCTTTAATTGTATGAAATTATGATCCGGGTTTATGTTGGAATTGGAGTATGATAAGGGGGTGATTTTGAAATGTTGAGCTTTAGGTATGTCTATGTTGTCTTAATCCTAGTGTACTAATCGTTTATCGTCTCTAATTGTTATTATTTAGCTGAATTGTATGAATTAATGATCTGGGTTGATGCTAGAATTGGAATATAATGTGTGGGTGATTAGGAATCTTTGAGCTCTAGGTACGCTGGCTAAATGCTCAACGATATGTTTCACTGGAAAATGAGATTGAATTTTAATAGATTGCAGTCGTCAATTGTAGTTTGACAGCTCACTTAATGTAATTCTAACTGGGTTTGTTCTAGTTTTTGTGTCTGCGATTTGGAATTGTAGTGCTCTAAGTATGCTGTCTAAATGGTTGATGATATGCTTCACTGGAAAATGAGTGTTTGAGTTTTAATAGATCGGAAATGTTCAACTTGAGTTATGCCCATCTATAGTTTGATGGAATGTAGCATTGAGTAGAATTCATGGGGCAGTGTGTTGAGTTTTAGATTTTTAGCTATATTTTCAGGTTATTTGATAAAACTCGTCATTGCCGATGAGGCAAAAGTCATTTGCATATTAATGATTAGCTATTTAATTTCCGGTTGTTTTTTGACTGGTTGAATAGTTAGAAATGTTTCGACGATAGTGAAGTTACAGTTCTGTGACTTTATGCCCCCTTCATCAATGACTGCAGGTACACTAAAATGGGTTTTGCAAGTAATGTGGAGCCTTGCTTTATAGTTCCGACAGCTGTTGCAGTTAATGATTCATTTGTAAACCAACCAAGAACATCAAATAAGAGTAATTGGTTAACTCAATACAGTGCTGGTGTTATGGCCGATTTGGACTTTTTCATTGGAGACGAGGCATTGGCAAGATCCAGGTCTAGTAGTTCTTACAGTCTGAACTATCCGATTAAGAATGGGCAGATCGAGAATTGGGATGCTATGGAAAGGTTTTGGCAACAATGTATATTTAATTATTTGCGCTGCGACCCCGAGGACCACTACTTCTTATTGACAGAAAGTCCTCTCACTCCCCCTGAGAGTCGTGAGTATACTGGTGAAATTATGTTTGAGACTTTTAACGTTCCAGGGCTTTACATTGCTGTGCAGCCTGTGCTGGCACTGGCTGCTGGTTATACGACATCCAAGGTTGGTACAATCTTCAAGCCACACTACCGTATTTGAATGCTGAATTAGTAGCTTCAAATCCAGTTCAATTTTTATCTAGTCATCAATATATTGCTCCATTTTATATAGATTTTGATTTTATTGATGGTAGCTTCTCTTAGTGTGAGATGACAGGGGTTGTCGTAGATGTTGGAGATGGAGCAACACATATAGTACCTGTTGCAGAGGGTTATGTCATTGGGAGCAGTATCAAGTCAATACCCATCTCCGGTAGAGATGTCACCCTTTTTGTTCAACAACTCATGCGGGTATTATACCTTTCTTGCTTTGTATGTACATACTCTCTAATTCGTACCCACATTTGTTGCATCTTTATGGGTATTGGCCATTGCCTAATGACTTGCGGACTAATTGCCTTCTCTTTGCTTTGTTAGTGCATAATTTTTTAATTGTATACATTAGTACTTCCGTAGTACCTTGGTAGCCATATTTCTGCCTTTCCCCCTTGACATTTCTTATTTTAGGAAAGAGGCGAGAATGTGCCGCCGGAAGACTCCTTTGAAGTAGCTCGACAAGTGAAGGAAATGTATTGCTATACTGGTTCCGATATTGTTAAGGTACACTCTGTTTACAAAAAAGGTGCTTAGTATACTATACTGAACTTCTGATTTTCTTCATTCTAAGGATGTAACAATTGTAGAGTTCAAGATTGGCCTGATTCTTTTTGCAAAAACTATTAGAATAAAATAGAAAACTGAAATTCCTAATCATTGCCTTGTATGCCCTTTTGGTTAACAGTCTATAGTACACTTTATCAAATAATTCACAACTTTACAATGATAGTTTGATAAGTGATCAAATAATACTCAAAATCCCAAATACTAGGCAAGATTGACTATAGTATAGATTCCATGAAGAATTATGAAAAACTTATGCCTTTACCTATCTTATACGGAGTATCATCTAATATGGTGATGCACAAATACAAACATATTCATATGAAATAATAGGAGGAAGTTAGTCCCTTTTTGTTCATCCACAGACAATAGATTTTATCTTTAACATGCAGTTACTATCCATTAAATTATTACTGAAAGTACTCGATTTTGACCCTTATATAGGAGTTCAATAAGCATGACAAAGAGCCATCTAAGTATATCAAGCAATGGAAGGGAACTAAACCGAAGACTGGAGCACCATACTCATGTGATATAGGTTATGAGCGGTTCCTTGGTCCTGAGGTAGGTCTTATACAGTGCCTTTTTCCTTGCAATTGTCTAATCATTACAGTTTTTCTTAGTAAGGTGGGATTACACATAAGATATTCACATCAGGTGGTATGTTTGTTTTAACGTCTTATTACTACATGCAGCCGTTTTCGCTAGTTGATTTATCTTCAGTCTTTGTTTGGTCTCATTGCGAATATACAAAAATGGGCATTGAGCTATGGAACACTGCTGATCATGTGCACAGTTGGTATCTAGGTTCTGTACAGCAATCAATAGAAAACTTGCATCTGCATTGAGTTTTAATACCTATAAGAAAGTGTCCCATTATTGTTGCTTTGTTTTTTTTTTTTTTGCTGTCGAGACTTGAGATCTACTTATTGATCAACTGATGTTTCATGTCCTAAGTTTCTATTTGGCCCCCACGAAATTCACTTTTGCTAACAAGGTCACTAAATACTGCAAGGTCACAAACTTTGACAGTCTGACTTTAACAAGATTGATTTTCTTTTTATTCAGCCCAATTGTTTTACTGATTGATATGCAGCATTGCACTGAATTTCAAAAGCAATCCAAAATAGTTGCAGTAAAAGACTCGCATTCCCTATCACTTTTCGCAATTCTTTTGTACATTTGGTATTTTTATGATAAGCATAATATGGGAAGATGCGTAGGAAACACATTTTGTTTTCTTATCTGTGTTCTTGCATATGTGACTTATCTGATGTTCTGCTCGTTAGAAAACCACTGTTTTCTATTCCTATTCTCATGCTGTAACTCTGTCCGACCATTCAATTGTTTGAGGGGTTTTGTTGACTGGTGGGAGCTTTTGATGCACTTCTTTAATGTTTTGTTTTATTTTTGTTGTTCTTTCGTGATGAAACGTAATAATGAACAATTATCATAGATTGGTTTGTGGTGTAGTACGAAGCAAACATTGACACCTTTGTGATATATTACCGTCTATTAGTTTATAGTTCTGATCCTTGCTTTATTTCCAAAATTTGTGGTTTCTCTTGTCCCATTTTTTACCTTCATTACGTGTAGTTTGACTATGTCTCACTGTCTCCCTGTACCTTATGCTACTGTATACCTAAAATTTGTTGTTTCTCTTTTCCGATATTCTACCTTCATTACGTGTAGTTTGATTGTGTCTCACTATCTCCTTGTACGCCTATGCTTCTGTACACCTAGAATCTCTTTATGTATCAACGAGTTACCTTCACAGGTTTTCTTTAATCCAGAGATTTACAACAGTGATTTTACGACTCCTTTACCGGCTGTTATTGACAAGTGCATCCAGTCGGCTCCAATTGACACGAGACGAGCACTATACAAGGTAAAAGATTGCTTTGTTTGGAAGAGAGGGGCATCTATATTTACCTTCATTTAAGCTACAAATGAAAACCTTGCCATTGCTTGAAACAAATAACTATTCCTTAAAAAGATGCAGTATTTTTAGGTTGCAGTTGCTTGTAGTACTCTAATTCAGAACATAATATGTTGTTATATGAGTCTAATCTCCTGTATTATAACTTCCGCAATGTAGAGTCCTCAGACGGGATTGTAAGCTAAGTATAAGCAGTAGTGTTATTGATCAAGTTAGTTTTCTGAGGTTTTTTTGAATGCTTGCTGTGATATACTAGTTTCTGTCAGTTCAATTTTAATTTACTAGATTTTAATCTTTGCTCTTAATTGATTTTTCCGCTTTGTACCAGAATATAGTGTTGTCCGGAGGCTCAACTATGTTCAAGGATTTCCACCGAAGGTTGCAACGGGATTTAAAAAAAATTGTTGATGCTCGAGTTCTTGCATCTGAAGCCCGGCTTGGTGGAGATGTGAAGGTAATCACTTGATTTGTTTCATCATAGCCATCTTCCGTTTTTCACATTTATTTGTTTTTTGAGGGCTAACTTGTTAATTTTCTGCCAGTCACAACCAGTGGAAGTCAATGTTGTCAGCCATCCCATTCAAAGATATGCAGTATGGTTTGGGGGATCCGTCCTTGCTTCAACTCCCGAGTTTTATCCCGTATGTATCTTTCCTTTTGATATACAGCTGCCTTTAGACCTGTTTGGTATGTATATAAGAGTTTTTAAGCCACATTAGGATGTGAAAGTATAATTAATTCAAGTCCATGCTCAACCTTCATCTATGTGAAGCTAACTCGAGTACTCGATCCAGCCCGACCCTTGAAACAACCAAAGTAAACCCTATCCCAGTTGACCTGTTTCATAACATTGTCAAAAAATGACCCCATCCAAAATGATACGAAAACGATCTCATTACCTTAACTGATGTCGCGGTACCTTGTCCGTACTCCAAATGGCTCACTAATAGCGCACCCGATCCGAATGACCCGTTTGTCAGGTTTCTTAGCCACTTTAAACATCATAACATGTAGCAGATATAAAAGATAATATTCACTTGCATGTTTGCACCCCTATATATGTTTGCGGTTCCTTAAGATCAATTTCATAGCTATTGTCTCGTCTATACAGGCTTGTCATACCAAAGCCGAGTATGAAGAATACGGGGCAAGCATATGCCGTACAAATCCCGTTTTCAAGGGCATGTACTGATATAAACACCCAACAATCAGGCAGGGCCTCATTTCGACATCAAGCCTCCAGTAAAACTATACGTCTTAATTCATCAGGAAGTTATGTATTATCCCAGTTCAGACAAGAGAAAGTGAGAAAGTGTCTTAAACTTGTATGAAGTACATAATTTTAGTACTATAAGAAACTTGTTGGTTTAAATCCTGGTATCATTATTCATTTGAGGTTTGCACTTTAAAACACTCTTAATTCAATTACGAAGTATTCCCTTAAATAAGGATAATAATGGGATTTTAATTCACCAAAGTATTACCCTTTATTAGTTGGTCTTGCCTCAGACGGACCATTTTGATCTGAAGCAATAAGACGGGATTTTGTAACCACTTTACAGTTAGATGTAACCACCATTGAAAACAAGTTGATATAAGCTGTGGTTACATTTTATCAAAAAGTGGTAATATAATCACGTCTTATTTTTCAGACGGTAATGGTCCGTCTGAAATAAGAATTTGCGATTATATAAAGGGCAACATACTAAAAAGTCAAATTATAAAACATTCAAATTGTTATACGATCTCTTTACACAACAAAAGCTAAAAAGTCCTTACACTGTTATACATTTAGCCAATTATTTTAGAATTCGTGCAACACATGGGCAACATACTAATAAAGTTATATTTGAATCCGTTTTACAACAATGTTAATTGTAACACTGCCTTACACAAGATCTAACTCGTGTTTTAATTGGGCTTATTGTTGTCGGGCTGTACATAGGTATCACCACTCCCCCCAACAACCCAAACTATTCGGGTCGGGTTAAAATAACACAAGTGATTTTCCAGAGGTTTAACTAAAAACACTTCGCAGTTTACATAACCTTCTACATTTCTCCAAAATACCGCCATTTTCACGCGATCTGAGCTCGAAACTAACAAAGCTTCGCAACAATGGCGATGGTGTTCGACGAGTTCGGACGTCCGTTCATTATATTACGCGAACAAGAATCGAAGAGTAGAGTTCGCGGAATCGAAGCGCAGAAATCAAATATCGCTGCTGCGAAATCCGTCGCAAGTATTCTTCGTTCTTCTCTCGGTCCTAAAGGCATGGATAAGATGCTTCAATCGCCTGATGGTGATGTCGTTATCAGTATGTTCTCTCTCTTAGGGTTTTGATTTTTGTTAGTTTTTTCATTTCAATTGATTTTTCTAGGGTTTCGCAATTGTTAGATGTTCAAATGCAGGTGATTTAGGTTTAGATTTTGAGTATTTTCTTCGTATTTTAGTATGCATTTTGGTTTTCCTTCGTTTTTTGTTAGTTTTGTGGCATTGATTGATTGTCTAGGGTTTTGTAATCGTAAGATTTTGAATGAATATTGAACATATTTAGTTGATTATGAGTTGTATGCTTAATACTAGTATAAATCCCGTGCAATACACGGTATTTTGAAAGTTTTATCTTTAGTACGGAGTATTATACGGAGTATTATAATTGTAAATTGAGATTTCAGTATTTTCTAACATTTCTCATAATTGTATTTTGATTTAAGAAAAAATAATAAAACAACATAGTTAATTAAGCGATTTAAGTAATGACATGTAACATGTATCTTAATGAAAGTATTTTTTACACAAAATTAATGATAATGTTTTATAATTTTTTTTTTTAAAAAAAAAACAATACGGAAAATGTTCTAGCTATGATTTATCTTCCCGATTTCAATAGTGGATTATATCAAAATAGGAAAGTAAATATGAGACTACATTTAAACAAGGGAAGTGTTTTAGGCGGGAAAACTTTGAGGCTTTCTTATTGTTTTAGTATATAGAGGATTGGCAATTAGGGTTGGAGAAACATTTTTTAGTTGTAGTTCATTGAATAGCATCAATTGTTGTTTATGAATATTTTCTTTGTTTTGGCGTTTAGGGTTTGAATTTGGATATTTTCTTCGTATTATGATGTTAACTTCTAGGAGTATGTTTATGAGTATTTTATTGTTCGTGAGTATGTTTGCGTATGTTCGAGGAGCTGTACGTAGTTGTAGACTTGTAGCTCATTGAAGAGCATCAAGTGCTCTGGTTATTGGTGTACTTCACTTGATAATGGGTTTGTTGATGAATAGTGCTACAGTTTCCCGTAAAACGTAGTTGAGTGGAGTTTTGGGTAACATTTAGTTGGGAGAGTCTTGGTAACGTGTTTGGATTTAGCCTCTTCTAATGTTAGTTTAATACAGTCGAATGGATTCGTTTGGTGATCTGCCCAAGTTTCTTTGCTTAATGTTGTTTGGTGTGGCTTTGAGCAAATTTTTTATGATAAAACATCTTTTAGGTATCAGAGTCCTGGTTATGTTACGTAGTCTGGAAGAACATTTACGTTTTGGGACCTACTGTTTCATTGCTGATGAGCATGCCAAACATGTTTGGATTTTGGATTGTGCGTTATTATGTACAACTATGTACGAGATGTTGAAGTGTTTGCTTCTTTTAGGCCTATTATAAGCAGGGCCTATGATACAAATTGATTTCCAAGGTTTTTTTTATATGATAAATAAATTTTATCTATATAATTTTACTTTGGTAGGTCCCAGTGCAGTTCTTATGCATCTTGAGTGATCTGGATACAATTATCATGCTTTCACTGTGATTTTTATGATATGTTCTTTTGCTTCTGTCAGCAAATGATGGTGCTACTATATTAGAGAAGATGGATGTTCACAACCAAATTGCGAAGTTGATGGTTGAGTTATCTCGTAGTCAAGATTATGAGATTGGTGATGGTACTACTGGTGTCGTTGTTTTGGCGGGTGCTCTTTTGGAAATGGCTGATAAACTCTTAGACCGGGGCATCCATCCTATTAGAATCTCAGAGGGATATGAAGTGGCCTCAAGAATTGCTGTTGAACATTTGGAGAAAATTGCACATAAGTTTGAGTTTGAAAAAGGAAATATAGAGCCTTTAGTTCAGACCTGCATGACCACTTTGTCGTCTAAGATGTATGGTCATCTTTTCTCCTTCTGTTTTCTTTTCTGCATATCTTTTTATTTTTTTTCAAAGTTTAACTGTGATAATAAATTGTTAGTGTTGTTCATGTTGATTCTGCGTACCAATGACAGTACTACAATGGTTTTTACTTTTGGATACTCTTTGGAAAACAAATTACTAATATGATATACGGTAAAGGAATAGAGTTATGGGCCTTGTTGCGCAATCATGATGTTTAGGCCTCTTTCATACGAGAGGAGTAAGGCATTGTTCCCCATTAAATTGATAATAGATTAGCTCTTCCAGACGATATTTGCATACACCTAGTGCAGTAAATGGGGATCATTTCAATTCATTATCTGCGGGATAGAGCGGTTTTCTTTTTTACTGGGAAGTCAGTGGGCAGGGGTCATATAATGGCACACCTTTATATTGCTTTTTCTGCCATCATTTCACTATAGCAGTGCCAATGCAATAACGCCATTACTTTGACACTACATGCTGGTTTGTGCCTTACATGGAATTTACCCTCTCTTCTTCCTTACTCATGCAATGTTGTATCTGGGATTTTGTTGGAATATTTCTAATATTTTTGAATTTTAATTGTTTTTCTTTTTCCAGTGTGAACCGTTGTAAGCGCAGTTTGGCAGAGATTGCAGTTAATGCAGTGATGGCTGTTGCAGACCTGGAGCGGAAGGATGTTAACCTTGATCTGATAAAGGTGGAAGGCAAAGTCGGGGGGAAACTTGAAGATACTGAACTCATCTATGGAATAGTTGTTGACAAAGATATGAGCCATCCTCAGATGCCAAAGAAAATTGAAGATGCAAATATAGCAATTCTTACTTGCCCCTTTGAGCCACCGAAGCCAAAAACTAAGCATAAGGTTGAGATTGACACGGTAGAGAAGTTTGAGACGTTGCGTAAACAAGAACAACAGTACTTTGACGACATGGTTCAGAAGTGTAAGGTGGGTTATTTTCTTTCTGTCTCTACTGGATGATATTATTCTGACACCTTTTGCTACAAACGGTCCATTTTCTGTAAGAGTTTGATGTGTATGTGATGCCGTATAGGCTTTTCTTGTCATTTTCTGGTTGTAAGTACGTGTTAGGAGCTCGACTTGTATCTCCATGACATTGTGTTTGGGGAGCTTGGTCATGACACAGTCCTATGTTGGTGCATCGATGAATAATTGTATTTTTATTGGCCTTGGTTTGTATGTTTTTGTTGAACTTTTTTTGTTTTTATTCAATGATGGTGTTAGTTATTATAGATGTTTATCCCAGTTGATTATGAAGGATAATGATATGCGTAACTTCTGCTGTGTAATGGCTGAGTGCATGAGATGACTTAAGAGTTAAAGATGTAGCTGTTTTGTAGGCCTTGCCGCCATGCATGTCTAACACGTGGGTCGTGTGTTACAGGATGTCGGGGCGACCTTGGTTATCTGTCAATGGGGTTTTGATGATGAGGCAAATCATTTGCTAATGCACAGGAATTTACCTGCTGTCAGATGGGTTGGCGGCGTGGAGTTGGAACTTATTGCAATTGCCACAGGTTTGCAGTAGTCTGTAATTTTTGTTATTTTATCTACTTTGGAAGTTAGAACAGTATCTACTTATTTGCAGTTTCGCAATGTAGTATGAGTTTTTGTGTAATATGGAGTTTTGTTATAATACATTGTCAGGGGGAAGAATTGTCCCAAGATTTCAAGAACTGACCCCCGAAAAGCTAGGACGGGTATGGCTATTCAGTTTTAATTGGCTCTATGCTTTCTTCTTCAGTCTAGATTTCTTCATTTTATCCAATGCATGATTTACTATTGTGTTGGTGGCGGTTGCTTGCTGCTTTTCTTGTTTCCAGCAATTACACATGAATTGTCTTAGAAAAGGTTTATATCTTGTATCTTTCTTGCCTTTTACTTGGAGGGAATTGTGGTGGAGAAAGTGAAGTCCATATCTTTTAGCTAAATCCTTTATGTATGTAATGGACCATGGTGCATGCCTTCCTATAAATGATAAGCTCTGCTAAAGTACGGTGGATTGCCATTTTGTTGGTAGAAGTTGTTATGTTATGATATATTTCTTCTCTGCCTTCGCTTATGAAAGGATAGATTCCCCTTTTTTATATGGTTCTATAGTACTCCCGTAGTTCAAGTAATTTAGTCATTTATGCAGTGAAGTTTTGTTCAGTTTTTCAAGTTTTCTTTTTGCCCTTTTCTCCTTATTTTCATGGAGCTTATCTGTTCCTTCCATCTATTTGTTCCTTCCACATCACGTGTCATACCCCATTATACGTACTCCTTTTAAGTTTTTTGTATCATGTTTTCAACAGTTTACAATTGGTCTCCCAATGAGTTTGTTGAGAGACCGTCTCTCAGAAGACCCTTCTAAAAAATGCACTCTTAATTTATTACTCTAATTTCTACCACTACTGCTGATGTCCTATTTCACTAACTACAACCCCTGCCTTCACTACAGCCCCTACCCCCACCCACCAGCTTTCACCATCATCCCTGCACAACACCACGATTGACGCAGGCCCTCACCATAACCTTGCCGACGACCTCCGCTGTCCTCCTTTTGGCAGCGCAAACCGCCGTCATCTCATTCCTTCTACTCTCTCCTATTCGACCACTTTTCTACCCCAAAAGCCCAACTTTTCCTCTCTGAAACGGAGCTCCTCCGTTGTCCTCCTTTGGCCGCACAAACTCGAAGCCCTTAGGCAGCCGACGAAGACCACCATGAGCCTTTATCTTATCTCTGTTCAACTTCAACACCTAGATCTACGGCAGTATTTTGGAAAATGACCATGAGCGTCAAACCTAGATCTACAAAAAATACACAAGTTATTTTGGAAAACGACCACCACAGAAGTGTTCTCCTGCGACATACATAACTTGTGCTTGTGATGGTTTTATTGGTTGTGGTACTCGGTGTGAACGATGGTTGGGGTGTGGTCGAAGCTTGGTGAGGCTGTGGTGGTTCATTGGTGGGGGTCTTTTGGGCGGTCAGGCAGGATGACATTGTTGGGCTTGGTGGGAGGATGGTGTCAGGGTGGTCAGAGAGTTGTGATAAATTAGCGGGAGCTGTGAACTTGTTGTTGTAGTTGCTTCGTTTGGGTTTAGTACTCCTAATACAAAGTAATTAGTTTTAGTGTAGGCTCACTAAACCATTTTCTTAAGAAACATGTATTAGAGTAAATGGAAGGAACAAATAGGTGTGAAGGGAGTATTAAATTGTTCGGCTTGTTAACTACATGTGACTTTACTACAAATTTGGACACTGTCAACTGTTAACTTACCAAAGTGTATTGGTTTAGAAATTCAAGACAGGATGCCCAAAATATGCTAGTTGTAAACTTGAATATACATCCTAGCATTACTTATGACTCGTTTCCAGCGGTATACCTATTGTTAGAATCTCAGTTACGTCATATTCATATGTTTCCTGACTTATCTTTTCTATTTATGCCTATGCTGATACCTGCTTTAACATCTGCAGGCTGGATTAGTTCGTGAGAAAGCGTTCGGTACAACTAAAGATCGAATGTTGTATATCGAACATTGTGCCAATTCGAGGGCTGTAACCATTTTCATTCGCGGTGGTAGGTTCTTGCTCATGATTTTTCTGATTTTACCTGTCTCATGAGACCATGCTTTTTGTTCCCCATGAAAATTTGAGGAATGTTTAATTTTTTTCTACTGAAGATCTCATACTTTGCACGTCTAAATTTTCTTAATGTGCTCTACTTAGGTAACAAAATGATGATTGAAGAGACCAAGAGGAGTATCCATGATGCCCTTTGTGTGGCAAGGAATTTGATTCACAATAATTCTATTGTTTATGGTGGGGGCTCCTCTGAAATAGCTTGCTCTATTGCCGTTGATGCTGCTGCTGATCGACATCCAGGAGTTGAGCAGGTATCTCTAGAGAGCTTGTTTGTATTTATCATTTTTTTAATAAATTCTCTTTGTGACTGAGGTTTTTTGGTCGTCTGCAGTATGCCATTAGGGCCTTCGCTGAAGCATTAGAGGCGATTCCTATGGCATTGGCCGAGAACAGTGGTCTTCAACCCATTGAAACACTGAGTGCTGTTAAGGCTCAGCAAATTCAGGTACATGATTTTGCTACTCTCTTTTTACACTTCTGGCATGCTCTATGATTACATGCTTTAACTTTTGTCTAGATTTTTCTTTTCTTTTCTGACAAAATACTGCTGTATCGATTTGGCTGGCGTGTTATAGTCCATGTTTTCAAAGTGCATGATGAAGAGTTTTTATTTCCTTTTTTTGCAAGTTACTTTTTTCTTTCAAAAATCAAAATAGTAGAATCTGCACTGTTGGAAGTCAGCAAATTGTTCAAGAGGCCAATCCTGTATTGTTTATCATTATCCAGTAACTGAGAACTTGTTAATCCGAATATGATGTATGACGTGTTCACTTTTGACCCAGATATGTGGGGGTAATCTAGGTGTTCAATCAGAATTTATTTACTTTTCAGTTTACCAGAAATTGTCTTCTGTACGTGTTTTTTAAGACGTAGGACGGTAGGAGGAAGTACTAACAGAGGTCAATGCGTTTCACCAAGATTTCGGGCACGACGGGGTATCAGTCACGAATCAGTTTGCTGACAGCCTTTTAGATTCAGAGAAATTATGTGGGTTTCTTGGTTGTTTTTACTAGTTTCTGATTTCTGAATGCTATGCTGGAAAGAAAGTTTATGCTTGCTTCCTGTCTTAACTTCTGGTGTAACTTTTTTGGCAACTTCTCGTTTCATGAAGTAGAAAACTTGGGGTATTTTTTTCTTGTGAATCTTGTGCGAGACTATGATGTGAGGCCAACTCAAGTAATTGTGTGCTCATTTCATTATATTTACTATTATTTAATGGTTGGTCACACCGTCTCATTCAATAAAAAGTTCTTTATATAGGAGTATTAACTTTTATGTGGTATATGGATTATTCAGGATAACAATCCTTGTTGTGGGGTAGACTGCAATGACACTGGCACCAATGACATGCGTGAGCAAAATGTATTCGAGACGCTGATTGGAAAGCAACAGCAGATATTACTCGCTACTCAAGTGGTGAAGATGATTCTGAAGATTGACGATGTCATCACTCCTAATGAATATTAGTAGCACTTCAAGTTACATTTCAGCATTCTTTCCTTAATCCAGGTAGATGTCACTTGTCTGCGTTGTTGCCTTTTGCTGTGAAATCGAAAACAGTCATTCATGCATGGGATTGTGTGAACCTACCTTCAAAGGAGGCATCTATTCGGCTAAGTGTAGTAGTAGCCAACATGAATCGACGTTTATGCTATGTGAGAATTTTTGTGTGGTTAAGTTCTTCTTCTTGACTGTTCTCTTCAGTCTAGATAGTTGAACTCTTGATTTATTGTCAGATTATTCATGTTAGCAGTCGTCCTGAAAAACTTGCTGAAACAAATTAGATCTTAGGCACTGAATGAACGTACACGTAATTTTGGTTGAAACTAGCTCGTGAAGTTTCTCATATTGAAAGCTAGAGCAAGAACATTATTTTCATCTAAATGTGAAGATAAAACAGATGCTCCTATAATCTTTCAAAGCAGATACAACTATACAAGTATTTATGAACATCTCGTATATAGCATGAAAGCGTTTCATGAACCAATTCATGATGAGTTCTTGAAGTAACCGTATATGAGGTGTGCCTTAAATTTGAACCTTTTATCCCTATCTTGAACGAGTCGTTACGGGATTGAGGCTCCTATTATGTGTAGTACGAACGCATCTAGCGTAAAACTAGTCATTTTGGGGTCGAGGCTCCTATTATGGGTCGTACGAACACTTCTTGGGTAAGTTTTCAGGATAAAGGGTGAATTTTTCCGGAGTCATAATAAAATGATGGAATTCACATTATGAATCTGTGATTAATAACAATTGATGCCTAAACTTTGGACCGTCTTTCTGTTCAGAGCAGTCCATATAGCAGACCACTTAGCCTATTCCTAAACCCTACTTACAATTTTATTTTGATCAATATTTTTCTTGTTATTTACAAGAGACTCTTACACCTAAAAAGTATATGCAGAGAAGCAATTTGCGAAGTCGACCATGATGATACCGGTGTGATTGAATGTAAACTGAATAATTCAGGCTAGCTACGTTACTTAAGTTCAATATCAACAGCTTCAGGATGCCCCCTTTCACTCTGGTTCTCACCAAGCTTTACACCCAGCTGTCCTTTGTCGCCTGCCCCAAAAGCGTATAGTTTTCCGGATTCAGTGAGTGCAAATGTGTGAGCGTTCCAGAATATGGAATTAGTCAAGCTTATCTGCACTACCCGTTCCTTCAGCTGCTTTAGTGAAGACACTATCTCTGGCTTTACTACATTTGTATGCCCGGTCCCCTGTAGGAAAATGCATCGAACATAAAAATCCACAATACACGGCAAAACCAACTGTTCACCCATTTAGCTCAAAGGGCCACTATTTCAAGCGGAGCCAAAAATTCATCATACTTCGTTTGTAGAGTGGAATTATTATGCAACTATGCTTCATTTGGAAACACTAAGGGAAAGGTTGAATACTTGGATGCATCTTACTCACCTTACTCGGCCTAAAGCTGCCATAGCCCATAGGCATGAAGTGTTCATGAAGCTAAAGGGCAAATTTCATGTTCATGTGATTATTAGGTCGCGACTCGCGAGTACCACTAATCAAAGTAAAATCTGCAACCCTTGAGGGACCGTACATTTTTCAAACTATAATTCATTATACTAAAGTGTTAGAGAAGCAATGGCAAATACAGTGGAGTCGAGACCAGCTCGTTCGTCACTCCTATTTTAGGTTATGGTTAATTGGACCTTTCAAACACTATCAGTGAAATTAGTAATAAGAGCACTAAAGCCCGTAGTATTGAAATAGCAAAGATAATACGGTTTAGAGAAATTCACCTGTCCATCAACCTCAGTGTTGTGCCCAAGACTAGAGGATTCTCCGCAACCAAACGAGTAAACATCACCACTATTGGATACCACAAATGTGGTATAATCGCCTGTGGCCACATGTACAGCCTTGACATCACTCAAGCCTTCGACCACCTTAGGAGAAGATTCACACTCTTCATTCTCGTGTCCCAAACATCCATAGCGCCCCCAACCCCATGTACAAACCCTTCCATCTTTACCAACTACAGCTGCATGCCAAGCACCGGCAGCTACAACCACAGGCTGAATATTCAATTCTTGAAATTTCTTGATCAACCGAGGAAATTTTTCATCTGTTCTTGAACCGTGCCCGAGCTTTCCTCCCAATCCACACCCTACCGAATATACTGACCTGAAATATGCAACGGAGAAATTAGTTTCTCTAAATAAGAGGATTCTTTGATCAACAACTAACAGTAAAGTATGCATAGAATTAGGATAAGACTTTGATCAACAGTTTTTGAAACGATATTGAGTAAAAATTCATGCTTGCGCTCAGTACATATAGTTGCAACAACATTACCCCGGTGCCTCATGTATAGAAAGTTAACAACATTACACAGAAAGTGATATTCATAGTCTTACACATTGTAACATCAAACGAGAAAGGCAAGGTAAAGCTGCTTACATCCCACTTGGTTGACAAGCGAGGGCAAGAAGATAGCAATATCCCGCTGCAATCTGTACAACTGGTATATTCTCAAGTGCGCCCAATAACGGGTATGGCTGCACATCAGAGGGCTCCGTTTGGTGTCCGAGCTTGCCATCACTACCCCAAGAGAAAGTATAAACCGTTCCTTCTCTTGACAACACAGCGGTGAAGAAATTTCCAATAGCAGCTTGGACTACAAAGATGTCTTTCAAGGACTCGACAAGCCGTGGCGTATTCACTGTTCTAGAACCTTGAACCCCGAATTCCGCTTCCCCAAATGAGTCTTTACCAAAAGCATAAACCTTTCCATTATCACTAATCAACATTGTCCTTCCAGCACCCGCAGTAGCTTGGATGATCCGAGTTCCTTGCAGGGACCTGCACAACGATCACTTTTGTCAACGTTTTCTCAACTCTCAGATATTCCATATCAGAATTTTCCATCACCACCGCCAGCCAGTATGGTTCCTGCACCTGTAGACAGACAGTTTCCAAAAGACATGCAACATTATTTACTTCGGTTCTTCCCTTCTCATGCCATTTTCGGCCACTCCCATGTCCTATGCAACAGAAGGAAATGGGTATGGAATACATACTTGACTCTTAACTATCTGACTCTTCTCCTAGAAGGCCCAACAAGAGAGGAAGACTGTATAGAGCATTTAGCGAGATATTTAATCATTTCAGTCTTTATTTCTCAGATCACTTTGTTTCACTTAAAAACCCTATATTCAAATCTGTAGATATATCTTTGTTTCGAGGATACATCCGCACACCCTTTTCCCCACTTTAGGACAGAGTACCCGCTGCCAGGTCAGGCACGCGACTATGTACCCTTTACCAACACACGTACCCAAGTACGAGTAACACAGCCTACAAAACATAGAGGTAGATTCATTCCATTATTCCAACCTTATCAAACGAGGCTGACACTCATCAGCTGTGTTGCCTTCTGGTGTGAGACCATGGCCAAGTTGTCCTGAACTATTAGAGCCAAAAGAGTAAACAGCTCCATTAGAAGTAACAGCAATGCTGTGCCCTGGCCCTGCTATTGCCTGCGATTTTTCTCTCCTGCAGCACGCTTCACCGGCCAATAAATACCGAAGTACTAACTTCCATGATCCCCCACATTTCTGCTTCAAATTATCCCTTTTGTCGGCTGTCATTGGTTTAAAAATAGCCCTCTTTTGGCACATATCAAGAGCAGCCAGCTCCGCTATGGACAATTCATAGTCAGGAGCAAAGTTAGCTGGATGCCTAAAGAAAGAACATGTAGCCTGTAAACCAACCACAAAACAAAACAAATCCAAATTCAAATCAGTAGCATCATCAATTATGTTTTCACTCAAAAGGGCTCGCTTTGAATGAGGGTTATTTATTACTTCGGTAATATAAGCCAAACTAAAGGACAATGCAAATGAAGTGATGATGGCGGAGGGAGGAACACGGGGTGGTGACAGAACTTTTACCCTCATTTGGGCTAATGCATTATTATCCTTCCCTTCCACTACCACCACTTCCTCCACATATCCTGCATTTTGACATCGGTTAGCCCTAGTAACAAACTAACAACTACCTTTTCCAAGCAAGCCCTAAGACGTAGTTTTGAAACAGCTAATTTATAAGAAGACTTGCCTCTAATTTTGCAAGGTCTTGTGGATCTAGATTAGACGTTGTAAGAACATGAAGAACAACAGAAGGGTTGGCAGCCAAAGGGAACTCCCCTGGGATCGAATCCCCAAAGCAATGCCGAACTAATCTTTGGAACGTCGGCCTTGGTGAGGTGACAAGGGCAGCAGCAATAGATTGTTCAGGGATGTTACAGTATTGAATTGTTTCAGTTCCACTTGTTGTGGCATCCATTTTGGACACCGCCCCAAATATTTTGGGGTGCCCTTAAACTTAAGTCAACTGGTTTTGATCAAGTTTCTGTGATTTAAAATCGACAAAAAAGCTAATTATTAAACTACATTGCACTAGCAATGTAATTAGTGTCCGTCATCGTCGCAAATGAAATGACCCACAGTAAAAAAAAAAAAAAAAAAAAAAAAGACCCCACAAGCTCATGCTCATCACAATGTCATAAGAATGCCAACATGCACAAAAACTCAGGAGATGCTAAAAGCTGGTCAAGTTACAATCCCTCTACAAACATCCACAATTTTTAAGGCACAATTGAGTCATTAACAATACGGCCATTATATACAACTTCAAAACGAAAAAAGAAAAAGATAATAATACATCCTCCGATTCTTTGAAATTGCCTCATTTTCTCATTTTCCGAAATTTGTGATGAGGATTTTAAATTTAAACAAATGGGGGCAGTTCCAAAGAATCGGGATGGAGTATATCAGAAGAACACACAGTAGAGCTGTGAACATATTTCCAATTGAATACAAATTCACTTAATTTGGACATAAATTGGACAGAAAATAGGTGCTTAAGACAAAAGGCAATAATACCCAATTGATGTAACAGTAAGTCTCCCTATACGCTTCTAACTGGTCAAGTATCACCCACGTGGGTAGATTCGACAAAAGTTAAAGTGGCTAGGGAGTCACACATGACTTGTGTTTATCTAACCATATAAGTTTTATTTGACGTGTCACAAGCTTGTGACGGATATGGTCCGTTATAGATGCCAATTTGTGTTGATGTAAATGGTGAACCAACTTAAACAAGTAGTTGATC
Organism: Heliosperma pusillum; assembly: GCA_022085475.1. Classification (NCBI taxonomy): domain Eukaryota; kingdom Viridiplantae; phylum Streptophyta; class Magnoliopsida; order Caryophyllales; family Caryophyllaceae; genus Heliosperma; species Heliosperma pusillum. The sequence continues at coordinate 88,274 of JAIUZE010070028.1, forward strand.
ACTTGATTGACCAAAAACAAACAAGTTTAGGATACATATTACATACATCATCAGATGATCAGAAACAAACTGATGACAAAAAAAATCCCATATACAAGAGACATTAAATCACAACAAAAATATGCATAAAACTCAAAATCCCATCAATTTGTATGAATTGATCACTATTACACTGATCTGATTATCACAGTTTGATCTTCATAAAATTAATAAAAATAGGGAAATAAAGTTATGATCTTCATCATAAATCACAGCAAAAAAAATAAAAATAAAATAAGGTAACACCTATGAGGGAATACAAAATCAATAAAAAAAGTTAAAAACCCATCATTTATTAATTGAATATAACATGAAATTAACTGAAAATTGGACCTTATGAATTGATGTTGGTACCATATGCAGAGTATATAGTTATAAAAAGCTCCAAAGTTACAATCTTTACTCTTTAGTATACAATATAAGATATAAGATGATCCATTTAGTAAAATATCAAAAGAATTTAAATGAAATTTGATGGAAAGAAAGATTTTTGGAGGAGAGGTTATGAAGGAATTTTGTTGAATAGATTACAAGAAATGAAATGTAAATGTATAATAATAATAATAATAATAATAATAATAAAATGTAAAAAAAGCTGAAATTTTGGGTTATTGTAGTTTTGTCTTTCTTTTGGTGTACGTTTATTAAAGCCTATATGTGATGAGATGTCAAGTAAAAGGTGTAGCCATGGAAGTAAAATTAAGCAATCCATAAATCTACTAATAATTTTTAATGATAACAAGAGGCAGTTCAAGTGATAAGAGTACTTTATTTTAACTATGAAGTTAGGGGTATATAGACATAATACGCTCATTTAAAAAAAAAATTAATTTTTAATTACAGAATTTTATGCGATCTTTGTATGGTACAAAGACAGAAAAATACCATCTAATAATAGAAAATGATCACTTTTAAGTAGAAAATGGTGTGTTTATTTTATCTTAAAAGGGCACTTTTCTTCCGTGATATCATACGATTGTCGAAGACTGTTTTTTTTAATATTAATACATCACGATTATTTTTAGTGGAATGGTAACATAACTAGTAAACTGTTTGTGTTATCCAGCTTTTACGAAAATATAATTAAACCTCTTTGAATTATCGCTTAAATTTTGATTTTGTGCTTCTCAAGGTAAAAATATTATCGAACTAGTAAACTTTGTCTTTAAGAGAAATATGATGCATTTTTTTTTTTGGTAAAACCCTTAATTATAATTAATTATATGGTTATGTACTTATGTTAACATTGGAAAGTTTGTAAAATAAGATAAGATGGGCTTTCACTATCTTGCCAAGCTATGACCAACTAAAAATGGGCATGAATTGAATGGGGCGGATCTTACATCGATGTGTCTTTGTACAACAAGCATGACTATCCCCACATCAACTTTAGCCACATTCATGTGTCATATAAATACATAACTCTTTAAATGTCATCCCGAAATTACTAATGTTATCCTAAATTTAATCGAAAATCATTTACCCTTAGCTTCTAGCAAATTGGAGACCAATCCACACAAACAATAATTTGACTATGAGACGGTTTTTTGGAGTCTAAATCAAATTGAAGAGCATCGATTGTTTTATAGTAATAACAAGTTCAAAAGATTCTCAAATCGATACACCAAACTTTTCAGAAGCAAATTTACAAGCTAAATGTCCACTTTTAAATACCATCTACCATAAAAAAAATAAGTTTTCTATTATATAGAGTTTCAATTTTCAAAGGCTCAACCTCAAACAATCTTTGGGAAACATGCCTCTCAAATGTTTAGATAATGCAAGCATAATGTAATGCCTCCAATAATTTGGGATCCAATATTTTAAGACAAAACTACAATATATATACTCTACCATCAATTATGAACTGCCTTGAATTCGTCATCCTCATAGAGCTACATTATGTAATATTTGTAATTTTCAGTCACTCTTATGCAACGGTTTTATCCAGTGTTTTTTTCTTTTGTAAAATATGATCACTTTTTGGTCAATAGTAATCAATTAATGGTAAATAGTGACCACCTGGAAAAAAAAGTCATTTTTTAATTCTAAAATGTGGTTACTATTTATCAAAAAATAATAATTATTTATCGAAAAATGATCACTGTTAACTAGTTGCACTACACGACCGGTCTTGGAGAAGCATTTGGGTCGTAATTTTGTTGTTACAAAATACGATATATCATGACTTTATACTTTTGATGCCGTATGTATATGGATTAGAATATTAAACAATTAGTCATGGAATCTTGTTGTCATACCCTCATTTTTGGGATAACATGGAATAATCAATAATGGAACACTTTGGCACGCAAATAAACTGTCATTAGTCATTACTTTACCTTAGGATTAGGGTAACAGTTGGTTCCGCCAAGTTTTAAACGAGACAAATACTATTAATAATATACGGAGTAGCTCTAACTTTATAAGGAAGTGAACTACTCGCCTAATCCTTTCACCAATTGTTTTTATGATGGAATCTCACTTGTTTATAAACTGATCTTATGTACCTAATTCTATAAATTCGCTACGACTCAACAAAGATTAATACGTAGTCCCTTTTAATTGAAGGTTAAAACTTTGTTAAGAACTTCAATAAAGGATTCTTTCTTCTGTAGGCATGTGGCCCAAAGTATAGCAATGCCATATGTGTACCTTAAAGTAAGGATCGGGCTTCTCAATTTAATGGCTTCGTGGGCAGCTCATATCTATTTGATGAAGTACAAAAATGCCAAGTAAGTAAACTTGTTTTAAGGTATTATTTTATTGGACTAACTTAATCTGAATGGAAGTAATAAGAGTTGAACTGAATTTATATGAGCTAAATTTTAAACTAAATTTATAAAAGTTTAACTGAATATAGAGAAAGTGACTTTAAAGCTATGTTCTTTTGAACTTGAAGTTACCCATTATAAGTTTACTTCAGATTGTATAAGCTCAGTTCATTAAAATTTAAGATCGTATAAGTTCAATTAAGAAAAGTTCAGATCCTGTGAGTTCATTTCAGAAAAAATTAGTTCAATTTATACCCATTTTCCTATAAATTTAGCTCATATAAGTTCAGTTCAGATCTCATTAGCACAGTTCATAAAAGCTCAAATTCTATAAATTCAGTTCAGAAAAGTTCAGCAAAATAATATAACTCTAATTTAGAAAAGTTTTCCTATAAATGTTTTTGCTCCACACTATCCATAAATAAAAGACCAAACAATGGCTCAAACAGAATAGACCTCACATGAGTTCTGCTCAACTCAAATTAAACCAGGTAAGAGCTCGACCTAGTTAACCTGTTTACAAATCTACTTGAGACCATGCAATATAACTTGGATCATCTCATAATGTCGAAGCTAAGTACCCTTCATTTGCTTGATAACTCCAAGAAAGTTTCCAATCCTAAAAAAAATAAACAAATAATGATTGTGACATAAGATCTAAGGCTACTTACTAAAATCATACATTTTTACATTTGGCATGCACAAGCTACACAAATATCCAACCTCATGTGATAAGAAAGTAGTAGTGGGTCCTACAACATGAGGTCCAAAACACACTCTACACAATCTAAAGATAAGACTATAATCTAAATAGCCCAATTCTTTTGGTCAATTTTATTACCTTACTTCAATTCTACCCAAAACATAAAACCTCATTTTTATGCAATCACCACTTTCTTTCATTCTCTCAAAACCAAGAAGAAATAATCTCACTAAAATCAACAAAATTATTCATAAAAAATGGCATCAACAATGGCAATTCTTAACATAAAATGCTTAACTCTCAACACAACTAAAATGGCAATTTCTAATCCATTAAAGCCCAATTCAAAGCCCATTTCACTATTATCAATCCAAAACCTTCCAAAGGGACTACCCATCAACCCAACCCAAAAAATCATTAGCGCGGCGATAGCCGGGGAAATATTCACCACATTGGGCTCAATAGACTCAGCCATGGCAACCCAACAACTAGCCGATATCGCCGAAGGCGATAACCGTGGGCTAGCCTTATTGCTCCCATTGGTCCCAACCATTGGGTGGGTCCTATACAACATTTTCCAACCAGCTTTGAACCAAATTAATAAAATGAGAAATGAAAAGGGTGTGATTATTGGGCTTGGGCTTAGTGGGCTTGGGCTTTTGTTGGCAACACAAGAGGCCCAAGCAATTGAAGAAATTGCGAAGATTAACGAGAGTAGTTTATTTGGCAATATACAACTGTTTTTGGTTATTATTGCGTTACCGGGTATTGGATGGGTCTTATATCACGTTTTGCTTTTGTTTACGAAATAATACGATTTGAATACAATATTTCACACGTATTTTTAGTTAGTATTCTTAAAAAATACTTCCTCCATTCCATATGATAATATATATTTGTAGAATATGTGTGAGGTATATTTTAATCAAATGGAATACAAGAAGTAGTATTTTTTTTCCCCATAAATGGGAGAATAACCTTTAATTACATGTTTACATTGATGTGGTTCTTGTAAAAGGAGCATGAGTCTCCCCACATGAACTTCAATTAACAAATTCTCATTTGCGATGAGTCTCCCCGTCGCAGGTGAGACTTGCTGCATAGATGAACTTTAGCCACGTTTGTGCATACATAATTGCAACCTTTGAGACTTTAACTTTCGTATTTTACATGTTATCGACTTATTTATCAATAAGTCGCCCCTGTCTTAAATTTATACGATAAAATGTGAACATTCTATTATAAAACGTGACTATTTAATGATAAAATATTATAATTAAAATTGTCACTTTTTAATAGAAAATATTTTATTATAAAATATTTACATTTTATCGTAAAATAGTCACATTTGAATGTTTTATACTTTATGTCATAATCCCCCTTACTACTAAGAGAATAAAAATTTTCTCAAAAGTTTTCTCTCCAAAATGCATTTACTTAAATAAGGAAATAAATAATAGTTGTTTTCATTAAGTTTTTAACTATTCATTAAAGTATAATTTTTTTTAATAACACTTTTCATATTTCTATTAAACTCTAAATTATAATTTTTTAAATAAAATAAAATAAAATTAAAATGCTATAAATAAACTATAAATTGTTAAATATTTTATTAGTGTTATTTTTACTTTTTCTAAAAATGAGTTGACACAAACTAAAAAACAAATACTATTAACTTTATGTCGAAAAACTCATTAAAATAATTTATAAAATAAAAGTATTAGTACTATAAATAAAATACATATTATGACTAATTAATTATCCGGGTTTAGTTTTCTACTTCAATTTCTCTTACTCATAGTAACATACAATTGCGTTTGAAAAATGAAAAAATAATTCATGTCATTTTAAAAATCTATCAATTATACCAATAAAAAGTAAAAACGCTATATATACCGTGCAAGTTGCACGAGATCTAGACTAGTAATAATACTATTAGTAATATTGTTGTTGCAAACTACGATATCAGCAACATGACTATACATTTGTTGCCGTTTAATCGTGGAATCTTCTTTGACATACCCAAATTTTTGGGATAATATGGAATAATGGAAGACTATGGCAAGCAAACTATCATTAGTCATTACTTTACCTTAGGTTTAGTGTAACAGACGCAAAGTTTTAAACGTGACAAATACTATCTCATATGTTACCGACATAAATGACATATAATAATAAATAGATAGTATAAAGCGTAAGTTGGAAGTAGTATTATAGTGACAAATACTACCTCCCTTTTTCTAATGGTAGATTTTTAGTCTTAGTAGTTTGTGTTGTTTCAAATATTTATCGAGCTACTCATGTACAAATTTTAAGAACATTGTACATAAAATCAACAATTTTGCTGGTAAATTATGCAAATAGACCTGAACCGCACTCAAATAAAAAAGAGAAAATTTGTTTCATATATACATTTATTGCAAATAGATAAAGAAGATTAATACGAAGTTCCTTTTAATCGAAGGTCAAAAACTTTGTTAAGAACTTCAATGAATGTTTCGTGAATTCTTGGTTATATAATGTTTCTTTTATCTTATGGGCATGTGGCTCAAAGTGTAAGAATGCCATATGTGTAACGTGAAGCTCATATTTACTTTATCAAGTACAAAAGTGCCATTGATAAACTGACTTATCCGAACCGAAATAATAAGAGTTTAAATGAATTTTTATGAGCTGAATTTTTTAAAATATGAAATTAATTGTTAGTGGCTGAACTGAATTTCCTAGAAATATTAAAAAAGTGACTATAAATTTTAAAAAACTAGTCCTAGCTTAACCATAAAACAATTTATTCATAGTTGATGAATATTGACGTAAAAACTACTTGCTACTATTTTAAGTTATGCACTCTTCGTCTCAATTATTTGTTTACCGTTAATTAAAATACGCCTTATTTTTAATATAAATCGTAAGTTAATGATTGAGACGGAAATAGTACATTGATTTATATATCTTTCATTGGTTGATCAACAAAAATTGCTTGCTACAAGAATATTCCCATTCATCTTAAGGCCGTTGTAGATGCTAGAAACCCGATTGACCCTAGGTAAAGCAAACCGATCCAAACCGAGAACCTGTAAGTCAAGTTTTCCGATTAATTATGACCTTATTTGAATGTTTTTTGTTGCACACTATCCCATAAATAATAGACCCATAAGTGGCCTGAATTAGAATTGACTCGACACAAATTCTGCTCAGCTCAAATTGACCTAATTCAAATCTGACAAGACCCAAACCCGACCTAATTAACCTGTTTACCAAATCTACTCGAGACCATGTAATATAAATTCGATCGACTAATAATGTCATGGAGTACCCTTCATTTGCTTGATAACTACAATAGAATTTCTAATCCTAAAAAAATTAACAAACAATGAACGTGACATAAGGTTTAAGGCTACACAAAGATCATTGATCATTGTACAAAATCAAGTAATACACCAACCTCATAATATAAGGTCAAAGTGATAAGAAAGTAGTAGTGGGCCATACAACATGAGGTCCAAAATACATAATACACAATTTAAAGATAAGACTATAATCTAAATAGCCCAATTCTATTGGTCCATTTTATCACCTTACTAAGCATCAAAATCTACATATCTCAATTCTACCCAAAACTTAAAACCTCATTTTTTTTTGCAATCACCACTTTCTTCCATTCTCACATAAACAAGTAGAAATAATCTCATAAAAATCAACAAAATTTCATTAAAAAAAAATGGCATCAACAATGGCAACAACAATGGCAATTCTCAACACAAAATGCTTAACCCTTAACACAACTAAAATGGCAATTTCTAACCCATCAAAGCCCAATTCAAAGCCCAATTCACTATTATCAATCCAAAACCTTCCAAAGGGACTAACCATCAACCCAACCCAAAAAATCACTAGCGCCGCGATAGCCGGGGCAATATTCACCACATTGGGCTCAGCAGACTCAGCCATGGCAGCCCAACAATTAGCCGAAATAGCCGAAGGCGATAACCGTGGGCTAGCCCTATTGCTCCCCTTGGTCCCAGCCATAGGGTGGGTCCTATACAACATTTTGCAACCAACTTTGAACCAAATTAATAAAATGAATAGTGAAAGGGGTGTTATTATTGGGCTTGGGTTTAGTGGGCTTGGGCTTTTATTTACAACACAAGAGGCCCAAGCAATTGAAGAAATTGCTAAGATCGGCGAGAGTAGTGGAAGTGACAGTAGAGGTCTGCTTTTGTTGATCGTCGTGTTACCGGCTATTGGATGGGTTTTATTTAATATTTTGCAACCTGCTTTGAACCAAATTAATAAAATGAGGTCTCAAGAATAAAGAATTTATAATAAAAAAATTAATGATGTTGTATATTTTTTGTTTTTGGGGTAATTGTGCTAGGAAATTGTTTGTAATATTGTGTTGATTTTCTAGCATGTTAATGTTAATTACTCCTTTTGGCTTAAACTTGATTTTGTTATACTGTTATTGTTTTTGTGGGTGTGTTTTGTTTGTTTTTGTGTATTACTCGTCTAACCCGTTTGACAGATCTATTTCCCGTTACCGAATAACTTACATATAACTAACGACTTACGCCTCGTAAATAAATTGTAACGTTTCATGCTCGATTTGCCAAAATATTGGGTACCACCGATAGCGCCTTATCATTCTCTTCTTAGTGTAACTAAAGCATGTCAAGCAAACGTATAATTAGAGAGCGCAAAATCGTTATGAAGATTAAGAAGACCGTCTCATAGGACTCGGATAATTATTGTACATTTTTTTATTTTTAATGTCATTGTACACATAAGTACATAACATTCATAAATTAAATCTTGTTTTAGTAACTACGAGTTCCTTGTAATACGAAAAAAATCTTTAAACAGTTATATCTCATTAGTTACGGTCACAAGTCGTGATGAAGAAAATGTCATCATTTAATTTTTATTATTAAATGGTCACATTTTCGTGTAATTAATATAGAGTATGAGAATTTGTGAATCTTTAATCGGTTGATTTGATAAAAAAAATATAGAGTATGAGAATTTGTGAATCTTTATTGGGTTGATTTGATAAAAAAAAAAATCCTATACATTTATTAATAAGAAGTAGTGTTTATTTCTATTTAAGAACCATATTATCAATACTGTATGCTATAGTAATTATAGTAGGTATAAGAATATCAGAAATTTATTTACGTTTATCGTAATGGATAATCACAATGCTCGATTGTTAATTTGGTTGATAATTTCCTTGTTCGCATGTATGAAATTTATCGATTTGAGTGACGCATCATCGACTATAAATCGATCGCAACCTAAAAAAGTTGTATGTCCGATTGAAAGAGGTCCTCGTAATTATTTGGACGTCAATACACTTCGAGTTGGATCCTATCAGGTGCGAAATTTATTTTCAACGTAATGTAAACTATTAGAGATATTGATGAAAGTTGAGTACAATATATAGAAGACTATCTTGGAATAAACCAAGAATATTTAATGTTCTCTCAGACTATGAATTATAATACAAATTAAAAATCTTAAACATGACTTTGCAATTTTTTTTTTTTTATTATTTTTGTACTTAATTTAATGATGACAACATACAAAATAGCAAATTCGTGCAATTTGCACGAGTTTAAGACTAGTAAGTGATTTAAGCCATTGCCAAATCAGTAGAGATTAGTTGTTATTACACAAATTCTTATTCTTATTTAATACTGTTTTAAGTTAATTAAAAGATGCTCAATAGTGATTTAAATAACATTAAACTAACATAAGGTCGTCTTAAACAAAACCTACTATTATTAATAGGGCATCATCAAGCATGCATGGCTGTCACGAAGAAAAAACAAATTCATCTTCCTCGTTTATAAATTAAAAAAAAAAATGAGGTTCATGAATGAGTATTGAGTTCTATATGATGTGTTATCAATTTATTATGAGTCAAACAAAAAATGAAGCTTGACATTTGCTTACGTTTTGGGTTAATGCAAATGTTTTATTTGACGTTTCATTTTCCCCAAGTCCTCCTTAAACCCAAAAGTATTCCTTTTTTTAAGTTTAAAACGAGATAAATATTATAAATAAAATAATTAACATTGTGAGTATATGTTTTAAAATCTAAACTACTTAGACAAATCCTTTACCTTTTTCTTATTTATTCTGCTTTTATCTTATCCATTTTACATGAACCTATTTATCGGTCATAAATTTAAAATAGTCATGACCATCATAAATGGAAATTTGCCTTCAAACAAATATTACTTGTTCAACTAATTTTACGTAAGAGGAACATATTCATTCTATCATTAAACTGATCCAAATATTACCACTTAATGATAATATACAAAAACTATATTTACTTATAATACATACCAACTTTTAATAAAAACAGACATACTCGTTTTAAACAAGAATTTATAGCCTTAACAAATCTTTGTTTTTATGGTATTATGCATGCATGATGCATGTAGTACGCTGCGTATAGAGAGTTTATGGAAAAGGAATACTTTGGAATTAGGGGAAGCCTCGGCATATGGTTGATCAACGTTAACAAATTGGATTTTAGTGGCACTCATATTTTAATTGGTTCACTTGATCAAGGTCATGTAGTTTTCATGTCTGCTGGATGGATGGTAAGATTGTCTTAATTTAATATATTTTAATATATTTTAAGATAATATCGCTCTTTATTTCCACCTTTTCTTTAAATTAAACGGTTACAAATTAAACATGGAAATATTAAAATTTAATCATCAAAGAAGGCAGAATACATTATAAATGCAATTTATAGTAACATTTGTTTTCGGTATGTTAACACAAATTCTCATTGAAGACGGCACATATTCGACTTTAATGAAGACGAGTCGGATTTTCGTTCTCTCACAAGGAGGCAAGTGAGAGGACAAGTGGAGATCCATTTAGTTCCCCACTTGTCCTCCCACTCGCCTCTTTGTAAGAGAGAATCCGACTTATTTTCGTTGAAAACGGATATATGCCGTCTTCAATAAGACCTACTGTTTTGTTAATCCTGACACTCACAAAGATTCTTTAACTTTAGTTCACATTAATAAATGAAGTTAAGTTGTTTTCAAAAATTCTAAAATAGAAAATGGTGAAATAAATTTATTGTCGCATAGAATTCTATATATAAATTGTCACCAAAATTTAGGAGAGAAGATCTGTCACTATGTTATTGACTATTGAGAGACCATTATTCTGTACCAATTAACTTGTTTATTTGTAACATTTTTAAATATTTTTATTATTAATCGTTTCGTGTCATAGAATAACACTTTATCGAAACATTAAATGTACTCATTTTGTTTTTAATCATGATTTATACCTATTTTAATTATTAGGTATAGTATCATTTTTCTCAAAATTGTAAAGTGGTCTCACAATAAATTTATTAAGATGTACCGTCTCTCAGAAGACTTTTAGTCTTGTATGTTCACATATGAATTGGTGAAGACATATCACGTATGACGGATAATTATACTGTCAACCGCTAGACCAAACTTTTTGTAAGTTTCTTTAGTCTAACAATCGGTTATAAATATGAATTGGTAAAAATTGTTTTTTTTAATAACTGAATGTATACTTCGGTTTAGGTCGGATTCATGCAAAGTTTTGTTAATTTACCGTACCTATAAAGCTTAAATTCCAAACTATAAATTAAGTAACTATAAATTAACTTTGTACAAGTATAAATTCCTCTGTAATTTTTGTAGTTTCATCTTCAAATGATTACCTATGGGTTATTGATAGGTTAACGAAGAAGCATTTGGTGATTCGTATCCGAGATATTATGCAGCTTACCGGGTAATCATTATAAGCTATATTTTGCAGACCGATAATTATGCATGTGTATAATGAGTAATTCACTATTTTCATTTTCACTTATTATATTCCGAAATAGGATAAACTTATTTGTACAACAAAATTATGTGTAACTTCTTTTACAATTAACATGATTTATGTTGAATAATGCCTTGAATCGGTTTAGTTACCACTTCGAGTGACAATGCGGGGGTAGCTAACACACCGTTAGTGAACCACGTAAATCTGTGTGTTATCGTCTTTATTGTTTTTTATTTGTTTTTTCTCGTTTCTGTCCTAACAATTTATTTTGCAGACTGGTAATTTAGCGACAACATGCTACTCCTTCAAATCTGATTGTACTGGATTTGTTACAAGTGATGAAACAGAAATCTTACACACTCCAATTACACAAGGCTCAACTTCTGAAGGACCCAAAGTGTATATGGATGTAAAGATAATTCAGGTATGGTTACGTTGACTTTATAAGGTTACATGTAGTGGTGGCAGTCGGGTCAGTCGGGTCGGGTTCGGGTCGGATCATGTCGGGTTCGGGTCGTATCGGGTTCGGGTCGTATCGGGTCAGACAACCCTTTCGGGTCGGGTCGGGTCGGGTTCGGGACGTTATCGGGTCGGGTCATTTTCGGGTCAAATGATACATCGGGTCGGGTTTGGGTCGGGTCGTAATCGGGTCCGGTTATTTTTTCGCAATATTTCAATATTTTTCCATTAAAGCTAGTTTTAAATTATTATTTGGTTTAGTTAATTCATTATTAAGTCAAACATATCAATTTAAACAATAAATCACTTTCATTTTGATCATTATTAAGGTTAATAATTGTCAGCGCGCCAATTTAATCGGGTCAATATCGGGTCGGGTCGAAGTCGGGTCGAAGTCGGGTCGGGCTCGGGTCGGGTTCGGGTCACCGATTTTCGGGTCATCAACGGGTTACGGGTCGTCATCGGGTCGGGTCAGGTCGGTTTCGGGTTGCAGTATTCTCGGGTCGGGTCGGGTCGGTTTTGCTCGGGTTTCGGGTCGGGTCACTCGGGTCGGGTCAGACTTGCCAGCTCTAGTTACATGCACAAATGCACAATGTATCTACTTTATATAAAAGACAAAACATTTAGAAACATCATATTGATCTCTATTTTTCAGGAATAAAGTTAACTTTTTTTTTTGATAAAATACCCGCCCCGCCCCATGTTCACTGGAAGAATTAATTACTCTCAATCTAATTTAATACACTCCAGCAATATAGATCTCCACCCTTATACAAATGAATAATACAGATTTCCACCTTATAAAAATCAATGAAGATGATTTAAATTCTTATTAAATGCGGGAAAATAGTCGGATCTACTTTTGAGAAATTATATTAAATAACTTCATAAATCATAATAGCTGAATAAAATATAAAAAAAATCGCTAATAAACCAATAATATTGCATCAAAAAAATTAAGACTCAAAAGGAGTTTTAAATTATTCTACAAAAATCCAATTCAATCATTTATAATGACTAAATTTGAATATTTTTGCTCTTAATATAATATATTGTTTTTTAAATTTGAAAAAAAATACCTATAAGATGGATATATCTTTTTTTTTTTTTTTTTTTTTTTTTATCATGATATGTAGTCCCTGTAAGATGGATATATCTTTTTTTATCATTAAAATTTAAAACGGATTCAAATACTACTACATGATCACATGATGATACAAAGTATTACATTAGTATGGACGAACAACTTGTCTTATCAAATGGTAATCTATCAAACGACCCATTTTAAATTTAACACGGATATACATATATTCAACTATAATTTGTGTTCTTTATATAATCGCATGTTAAAAAATAGTGTCATAACTTCCCCAAGGGTACATATTAGATAGCCGTAATTATATTAGACATGTAAAACATATCATGTTGTGTCAAGTTCATGTATATATATGTCACATATAAACATGTCAATAACCTTTCAACCCAAACTCAACCCAAATAAATATCGTGACATGTTCGTGTTGACTGTTGAGCCAATTACAAACATGAATAACTTGTTTGTTCCTTGTATATATGCATGTAGGATGAAGCTAGTAAAAATTGGTTGCTCCAAGTAAGGAGAGGTACAAAGAAAATAACAGTCGGATATTGGAAAGCAAGCATGTTTCCAGGCCTACGTGAAGGAGCAAGTATAGTAGAGTGGGGTGGCTTTGCTTTTACAGCTGAACATTCACCAGGACTCACACCCATGGGAAGTGGAGTCTTACCAACATTGGGTTATGATAGATCTAGTCATATAAAACATGTTCAATATACAAGTAAGAATCATGGAGTTGTTGTTCCTCATTCTTTAGAGGCTTGTCAAACGGACCTAGCCGCCTATGGTCTCGGCCCGATTTTAAAAAGTAGTGAGAATGGTACTCACTTTTTGTATGGCGGTCCGGGACGTCGATCGTCTTAAATGTGTGTGTGTGTGTTACCTGTTCAAAATGTTAGTCGAAAGGGAGCTGAATAAAGTGTAAGCCTTATGTAAAACGGTTTACTTCGTATTGTGAAAATAAAGCGTAGATCGTATGTAAAACGATTTACCTCCTTAGTATTATGAAAATCGTCATCATTTTGCAAACGTTGATCTTACATTTATATATGTCTGAAAATAAGCTTTGTCGAAAAGGATTTGAATAATGCGTAAACCATATGTAAAACGGTTCACAGTGCTAGCTGTTACTTCTATCACAAATTCAAAACCCACTTCACTATTATCAATCCAAAACCATCCAAAGGGACTAACCATCAACCCAACCCAAAAAATCACTAGCGCCGCGATAGCCGGGGCAATATACACCACACTGGGCTCATTAAACTCAGCCATGGCAGCCCAACAATTAGCCAAAATAGCCGAAGGCGATAACCGTGGGCTAGCCCTATTGCTCCCCTTGGTCCCAGCCATAGGATCGGTCATATAGAGCATTTTGCAACCAGCTTTGAACCAAATTAATAAAATGAATAGTGAAAGGGGTGTTATTATTGGGCTTGGGCTTTTGTTTGCAACACAAGAGGCCCAAGCAATTGAAGAAATTGCTAAGATCGGCTAGAGTAGTGGAAGTGACAGTAGAGGTCTGCTTTTGTTGATTGTGGTGTTACCGTCTATTGGATGGGTTTTATTTAATATTTTGCAGCCTGCTTTGAACCAAATTAATAAAATGAGATCTCAAACTAGGTAGCACAGACACTCCACCTAATCAGCCGTCCTGTGTCCGGCACATGGACACCTATAAACAAGGAAGGAGAGGTCGACAGACTAAAAGAGATTGATTAGTACACGGGTTTGGGTGGAAAATGAGTGAATTATACTCAAAACACAAATTTACACAAATTTTGTTTCAATTATTTACATTTAATATCAAATAGTAATACAAAAATAAAATTGTACGTTAATTATTTACATTTAATTATAACGAAATTTGAATCTGTTTTGAAATAAAGATAGTTTGGAGTTAGGACCACTTTTCAGACATTGTGTGTATTAGAGGAAACAAGTAGTATTCAACGTTTTTACGTTGATTAAAGAGGGATACTAACATCCAATTGCTATTAATAGACGTAACGGGTCTATAAATACCTTTAGGGAAAAAATATTTTTGGATTTCAAATATCGCTGAAACCCGCTGATTTTAAAGGTTATTATCAACGGTTTTCGGGACAACTGGGCCTTGAAATAAAATGTCTCTAAATTCGTACTGTAATATCTCTAAGACATATAATAATGACTCAAGATAACGAAATTGTCATCTGATTTGAAATAAAGATAATTTGGAGACCTTAAGACCATTTTTCAGACCTTGTCTGTATTAGAGGAAACAAGAAGTATTTTCTGTTTTTATGTTATTTACGAGAAATACTAGCATCCAATTGCTATTTATAGATGTAATAGGTCTATAAATACCTTTAGAGAAAAAAAAATTTGTTTCCGAATATCGCTGAAATCCACTTATTTTCAAGGTTATTACCCACGTTTATCGGGACAACTGGGCCTTGAAATAAAATGTCTCTAAATTCGCACTGTAATATCTCTAAGACATATAATAATGATTCAGGATATCGAAATTCGCATCTGATTTGAAATAAATATACTTTAGAGACCTTAAGAGCACTTTTCAGACCTTGTCTGTATTAGAGGAAACAAGTATTAATCTCCGTTTTTACGTTGTTTAAAGAGGGATACTAAAACCAATTGTTATTTATAGACTTAAAGGGTCTATAAACATCTTTTGGAAAAAATTATTTTTTGTTTCCGAATATTGCTAAAAACCGCTGATTTTGAAGGTTATTATCCACGGTTTTCAGGACAACTAGGCCTTGAAAAAAAATGTCTCTAAATTCGCATTTTAATATCTCTAAGACATATAATAATGACTCAGGATAACAAAATTGACATCTGATTTGAAATAATGATATTTTGGAGACCTTAAGACCACTTTTAAGACATTGTGTGTATTAAAGGAAACAAGTAGTATTCTCCGTTTACACGTTGTTTAAAGAGGGATACTAACATCCAATTGTTATTTATAGACGTAACGGGTCTATAAATACAATTAGGGAAAAAATATACTCCGTATTTGGTTTCCGAATATTGCTGAAAACCGGTGATTTTTGAGGTTATTATCCACGGTTTTCGGAACAACTGGGTCTTGAAATAAAATGTCTTTAAATTCGCACTATAATATCTAAAAGACATATAATAATTACTCAGGATAACAAAATTGACATCTCATTTGAAATAAAGATAATTTGAAGACCTTAAGACCACTTTTCAAACATTGTCTGTATTAGAAGAAACAATAGTATTCTCTGTTTTTACATTTTTAAAGTGCGATACTAACATCCAATTGCTATTTATAAACGTAACGGGTCTATAAATACCTTAAATAAAAAAATATTTTTGGTTTCCGAATATCAATGAAAACCGCTGATTTTCAAGGTTTTTATCCACAGTTTTCTTGACAACTGGGCCTTGAAATAAAATGTCTCTAAATTCGCACCGTAATATCTCTAATACATATAATAATGACACAGGATAACGAGATTTGCACCTGTTTTAAAATAAAGATAGTTTGTAGACCTTAGGACCACTTTTCAGACATTGTGTGTATTTGAGGAAACAAGTAGTATTCCAACGTTTTTACGTTATTTAAAGAGGGATACTAACATCCATTTGCTATTTAAAGACGTAACGGGTCTATAAATACCTTTACGGAAAAACTTCTTTTTGATTCCAAATATTGCTGAAAACCGCTTATTTTAAAGGTTATTATCCACGGTTTTCGGGACAACTGGGCCTTGAAATAAAATGTCTCTAAAATCGCACTGTAATATCTTTAAGACATATAATAATGACTCAGGATAACGAAATTGACATCTGATTTGAAATAAAGATAATTTGGAGACCTTAAGACCACTTTTCAGACCTTGTCTGTATCAGAAAAAACAAGAAGTATTCTCGGTTTTTACTTTGTTTACGAGAAATACTAGCATCCAATTGCTATTTATAGATGTAACGGGTCTATAAATACCTTTAGGGAAAAAAAAAATTGTGCCCGAATATCGCTGAAAACCGCTTATTTTCAAGGTTATTATCCCTGTTTTTCGGGACAACTGCGCCTTGAAATAAAATGTCTCTAAATTCGAACTATAATATCTCTAAGAAATATAATAATGATTCAGGATATCGAAATTCGCATCTGATTTAAATTAATATAGTTTAAAGTCCTTAAGAGCACTTTTCAGACCTTGTCTGTATTAGAGGAAACAAGGGATACTAAAACCAATTGTTATTTATAGACTTAACGGGTCTATAAAATTTTTTTGGAAAAAATTGTTTTTGGTTTCCGAATATTGCTGAAAACCGCTGATTTTGAAGGTTATTTATTATCCACGGTTTTCAGGACAACTGTGCCTTGAAAAAAAAGTCTCTAAATTCGCATTGTAATATCTTTAAGACATATAATAATGACTCAGGATAACGAAATTGGCATCTGATTTGACATAATGATATTTTGGAGACCTGAAAACCACTTTTCAGACATTGTGTGTATTAGAGGAAACAAGTAGTATTCTCCGTTTACACGTTGTTTAAAAAGGGATACTAACATCCAATTGTTATTTATAAACGTAACGGGTCTATAAATACCTTTAGGGAAAAAATATATTTGGTTTCCGAATATCGCTGAAAACCGCTGATTGTCAATGTTATTATCCACGGTTTTCGAGACAACTGGGACTTGAAATAAAATGTCTCTAAATTCGCACTGTAATATCTATAAGAAATATAATAATGACTCAGGATAACGAAATTGGCTTCTCACTTGATATAAAGATAATTTGGAGACCTTAAGACCACTTTTCAGACCTAGTCTGTGTAAGAGGAAACAAGTAGTATCCCAACGGTTTTACGTTGTTTAAAGAGGAATATTAACATCCAATTACTATTTATAGACGTAACGGGTCTATAAATACCTTCAGGGAAAAAATATTTTTGGATTCCAAATATCGCTGAAAACCGCTGATTTTAAAGGTTATTATCCACGGTTTTCGGGACAACTGGGCCTTGAAATAAAATGTCTCTAAATTCGCACTGTAATATCTCTAAGACATATAATAATGACTCAGGATATCGAAATTGGTATCTGATTTGAAATAAAGATATTTTGGAGACCTTAAGATCACTTTTCAGACCTAGTCTGTATCAGAGGAAACAAGAAGTGTTTTCTGATTTTACGTTATTTACGAGGAATACTAACATCCAATTGCTATTTATATCCTGAGTCATTATTATACCAAGAAGTTCGTGAATTGTGGGGGCACCTAGTGAATATAGAGCTCAATTATCTTTGTCGTAAGACACAATTGAGTTGTGTTGGAAATTGGTGTTAATTACAAAGTTGGCTATAAGATGTGAATATTATATCGTTTAGATTGTCCTAACTTGTTTTTGCGGTTTAAGAAGTTTGTAACTATTTCCCATGAATGGTTGCTTGATATGTAATACATATATTCACAAACTTATTTTTTTTATCTAGTTAAAAGTATATTTTGAACCAAGAAGATGCAAATGTCGTATAAGTGAAATTTAATTGGTCCTATTTTCTTTGTTCTTTCGTTATGGACACTGGCCGTGTGTTGCTACTAGACATTGTATCAACAAATAAGGAAAATGTATACATGAGTTTATGCATGGCAAAATGAAATTATTTACACATATGTCTTATGAATGATGTCTTAGTACGCTATAACAAACAAAATCTAACTTATGTTGTTTTGTAAACTTGATAGGCATAATGATATTGAGTTTCAGTTATTACAAAAACAAATATGCTTTAGAGAATGATTCTTTGTGATTTGATACAAGTATCAAATAATTATGAATCAATTTTATTACATTTTGGAAAATGACATTTTTATAATGTCATGACTATTTTGTTGTATTGTTGAAAATTTAATGGAGCATAAATGTGTTGTGAACTTGTGATATATAAAATTGAATAAACAAGAAGCTAAATAACTCAGAAGTTTGCTAGCAGTTGTTTAATTGTAGAAGGAATTAGACAACGTAAATTGTCATGCATCATGATCATGTGTAAAAATTTTCTAGTAAGTTATGGGACAACCTAAAAGATGTGAATTGAGCCCCATAAAAGTGAATTGTGAACATTTTGGGATATAGTATATTGTTTGGAAATAATGACATAGGAATGTTGTTATGAAGTACATTGCGTTGAGCCATATGCTCTTGATGTGTCTAAACTGTGATGAAAATATTTGAATGTTGATGATAATTAAATGTGTTAATATCATTATTATTGTATATTAGAATAATTGCACATGTTTGTGCAATGAAATCTAATTTTGAAATGTTGAATCTTGTCAGGTTAACTAACCGATGGCGAAGAGGCCTTTCGGTTGAATTTTATTGGGAAGTGGATCCCAATGTGTTGACAAGAATATGTTGAAGGCTACACTGAGGTAGTCGTTGACCAGTATAAAGCGTTGTGAAATAGTGTGGTACCACGTGACAATGATGTACACATGGTTGCCTGAGAATATGAGAGGATATTGAGATCCTCATACCACTGGCCATGGTAGTACTTCGTGATGGCGGCAGCACGAGGTATGGGCTTAAAGCCAATTAAGGAGTGAAGTGTGATGGATACCCAACTTAGTACAACTAAGTTCAATGTGGTCAAACGAAGTCACATGGATCTCGAGTTGTAATGCTACGAACCATTCCTCTAACATAAAAGTTTTGTGTAGCAATTTTTTTGTGTTAACTGTCAAGTGTGTAAGGTTGAGCAATGGCTCTTAACAAATTCATAGTCCATTTGTGGGTGGTTTGTGATAGTCAAACTTGATGAACTTGTCTATGTGAGTGTGGGGGGTTTTGCCCACCTCCCCATGAAGTACCAGGAAATGTGGGGGCACTTGGATAGTCCAAGTAAAATAAAATTGGTGTTTTGTGTTCATGTTTAACATAGTCGCGAACACTAGCCTTGATTTGAGGTGAAGTAGGTGTGCAATGACTTCTTACCAACTTCATCTATGGTTCAAGGTGAAAGATTCCACCGAAGATGACGGTTTGAAGTTTGTTGTACTCACCGGGTGTCAATTCAAGTCCGAAAGACATTGACATCTTAAGATAGTTTGGAAACCTTAGGACTACTTTTCAGACATTGTGTGTATTAGAGGAAACAAGTAGTATTCAACGTTTTTACGTTGTTTAAAGAGGGATACTAACATCCAATTTCTATTTATAGACGTAACGGGTCTATAAATACTTTTAGGGAAAAAATATTTTTGGATTCCAAATATCGCTGAAAACCGCTGATTTTAAAGGTTATTATCCACGGTTTTCGGGACAACTGGACCTTGAAATAAAATGTCTCTAAATTCGTACTTTAATATCTCTAAGACATATAATAATGACTCAGGATAACGAAATTGTTATCTGATTTGAAATAAAGATAATTTAAAGACATTAAGACCAATTTTCAGACCTTGTCTGTATCAGAAGAAACAAGAAGTATTCTCTGTTTTTACGTTTTTTACGAGAAATACTAGCATCCAATTGCTATTTATAGATGTAACGGGTCTATAAATAGTTTTAGGGGAAAAAAAATTGTTTCCGAATATCGCTGAAAACCGCTTATTTTCAAGTTTATTATCCACGTTTTTCGGGACAACTAGGCTTTGAAATAAAATGTCTCTAAATTCGCACTGTATTATTTCTAAGACATATAATAATGATTCAGGATATCGAAATTGGCATCTGATTTGAAATAAATATAGTTTAGAGACCTCAAGAGCACTTTTCAGACCTTGTCTGTATTAGAGGAAACAAGTATTAATCTCCGTTTTTACGTTGTTTAAAGAGGGATACTAAAACCAATTGTTATTTATAGACTTAAAGGGTCTATAAACACCTTTTGGGAAAAATTATTTTTGGTTTCCGAATATTACTGAAAACCGCTGATTTTGAAGGTTATTATCCACGGTTTTCAGGACAACTGGGCCTTGAAAAAAATGTCTCTAAATTCGCACTGTAATATCTCTAAGACATATAATAATGACTAAGGATAACGAAATTGGCATCTGATTTGACATAATGATATTTTGGAGACCTGAAAACCACTTTTCAGACATTGTGTGTATTAGAGGAAACAAGTAGTATTCTTCGTTTTACACGTTGTTTAAAGAGGGATACTAACATCCAATTGTTATTTATAGACGTAACGGGTCTATAAATACCTTTAGGGAAAAAATATATTTGGTTTCCGAATATCGCTGAAAACCGCTGATTTTCAAGGTTATTATCCACGGTTTTCGGGACAACTGAGTCTTGAAATAAAATGTCTCTAAATTCGCACTGTAATATCTATAAGACATATAAGAATGACTCAGGATAACAAAATTGGCATCTCATTTGAAATAAAGATAATTTGAAGACCTTAAGACCTATTTTCTGACATTGTCTGTATTAGAAGAAACAATAGTATTCTCTGTTTTTACATCGTTTAAAGATGGATACTAACATCCAATTGTTATTTCTAAACGTAATGGGTCTATCACTACCTTTAATAAAAAATATTTTATTAAATTTAAATAACGTGTCCCGTGTCCTAAATTTCACGAGATGTCGTATCACGTGTCCGTGTCATGTCTGTGTCCGTACGTGTCCGTGTCCGTTTTGGTGCTACTTAGGTTCCCGAATAAAATTTAGGAAAAAAATGAATAATGATGTTGTATATTTTTAGTTTTTGGGGTAATTGTGCTAGGAAATTGTTTGTTATATTGTGTTTGTTATCTAGCATGTTAATGTTAATTACTCCTTTTGGCTTTAACTTGATTGTAATATACTATTATTGTTTTTGTGGGTGTATTTTTGTTAACCCGTTTGACAGATCTAATTACCGGGTTACACACTTACTTACATACAACTAACGAGTTATACCTCGTCTAAAAATTGTAACGTTTCATGCTCGATTCGCCAAAATATTGGGTACCACCGATAGCGTAGGACTCAGATAATTATTGTACTTTTTATTTTTATTTTTTTATGTCATTGTACACATAACATTCATAAATTAAGTCTTTTTTTAGTAACTACGAGTTCCTTGTAAAATGAAATAAATCTTTAACCAACTGTTGATCTCATATTCTCATTTGTTATTGTCACAAGTCGTGATGAAGAAAATGTCAGCACTTTATTATAATTTTTTTGATCATTAAATGGTCATTTACTCATAATATATATATATATGAGAATTTGTGAATCTTTAGTGGGTTGATTTGATAAAAAAAAATCCTATACATTAACTAATTAGAAGTACTATTCATCTCTATTTACCATCAAGGGTTGGTCCCAATAGTAAGAGTCCACCATCTGGTCAATAAGTCAAGGCCTACCTTTAACCTAAACTTTTTAGCACCAAAAAAAACTATTAATCTCTATTTAAGAACCCTATTATCAACACTGTATGCTATAGTAATATATTAGGCATTAGAATATCTGAAATTTATTTACGTATAACATAATGGATAATCACAATGCTCGATTGTTAATTTGGTTGATAATTTCCTTATTCGCATGTATAAAATTTATCGATTTGAGTGACGCATCATCGACTGTGAATCGATCACTACCTAAAAAAGTTGTATGTCCGATTCAAAAAGGTTATCGTAATTATTTGGACATCAATACACTTCGATTTGGATCCTATCAGGTACGAAATTTATTTTCAATGTAATATAGACATTTAATATTCTCACAAACTATGAATTCCAAATTACTAATTGGTGATTCAGTAGATATTAGTTATTACGGAGTATTACACAAATTCTTATTCTTATCTAATACGGAGTAGTGTCTTAAGTTAATTAAAAGATGCTCAATACCAATTTAAATAACATTAAACTAAGATATGGGTCGTCTTACACAAAACCTACTATTATTAGAAGGGCATCATCAAGCATGCATGGCTGTCACGAAGAAAATACAAATTCATCTTGCTCGTTTATAAATTAAATTAAAAAAATTGAGGTTAATGAATGAGTAATTGCGTTCTATATGATGTGTTATTATGAGTCAAACAAAAAATGAAGCTTGACATTTGCTTAGTTTTGGGTTACGCAAATGTTTTATTCAACGATTCATTTCCCGCAAGCCTTCACATACATTTGCTTAGTTTTTTTTTTTTTTTTTTTTTGACGAACCCCAAAGCGGGATTACTGCATTTCATTGATATCAGCGAAAACTGTATCCATCACATGTCGGGGTAAAGATTCGACCCATACTCTCCTTTCACCTTGCATCGAGCTAAGATGGGCAAGCTCATGCGCTACAAAATTAAAGTTCCTACTAACACAAGAAAATAAAACAGACTCAAAAGAATTACAAATGGCATAAATATCGTCTAAAACTCTATGGAAATCGCTACGACCCTTCGATTTCAGCTTCAATCTTTTACTCCGTATTTTTTTTTCTGTTATAGGGAGCGTTGATACCTTATGTTGGACCTCTACTGCACTCGTGTCCACTGTCCATAATAGTACGATATTGTCCGTTTGGGCCAAGCCTTCACGGATTTAATCTTGGGGTCCTTCCCAAAAGGCCTCATACTATTATATTTGTGGACGCATATAAAGATCTTACTTCACCTTTATTCTACCGATTTAAAACATGAGTTTGCACCTTAACTTTTTCCTAGTCATTTGTTTTGTCTTATTCATTCTACATGAACCTATTTTCCCATCTTAAGTTTGAAATAGACATCAACTAGTTTTACTTAAAGGAACATATTCATTCTACCATTAAATAAAACTGATCCAAATATTACCACTTAACGATAATATGAACAAACTTTTATTAGTTCTTAGACTGGCTAATCCTACTGAAATAATATTTATTTATAATACCATTTTAAAATTAAAACAAACATACTCGTTTTAAACAAGAATTTATATACTTAACAATTTTTTTTTATGGTATCATGCATGCATGTAGTACGCTGTGTATAGAGAGTGTAAGGAAAAGGAATACCTTGGAATTAAGGCAAGCCTTGGCATATGGTTGATCAACGTTGACATAATGGATTCAAGTGGCACTCATATTCTAATTGGTTCACATGATCAAGGTCATGCAGTTTTCATGTCTGCTGGATGGATGGTAAGATTGTCTTAATTTAATATATTTTAAATAAAAATCTCGTTTTATTTCCACCTCTATCTTTAAATTAAACTATTACTGAATACAAAATAAATTGTCTGAGAAATTTTAAGGACACTTTGTTGTGCGAAATGTTAATATTTAATCCATAAATAAGACGGGATAATACATTATAAATGCAATTTATACTAACATTCCTTGTTTTCGAAAATTCTAAAACAGATAGTCGTGAAATTTATTGTTGCATAGAATTCTATATATAAATTGACACCAAAACTTAGGAGAGTCGATCTGTTAGTATGTTTTAGAGAGACAAATAATATTCTTTACCAATTAAGTTGTTTATTTGTAACCTTTATAGTTTTTTTATTGTTAATTGTGTAATCGTGTCATAAAAATGACACTTTAATTTCCTATACATTTAAATATTAAATGTACCCATTTTATTTTTAATCATGATTTATACCTATTTTATTAGGTATAGTACGGTTTTTCTTGAAATTGTAAAGTGGTATCACAATAGATTTATTAAGATGTGCCGTCTCTCAAAAGACTTTTACTCAAGTATGTTCACATATTAATGGGTGAAGACATATCACGTAGTTCTGATAATTATACTTTTAACCGCTAGACCAAACTTTTTGTAAGTTTATTTAGTCTAACAATCGGTATTTAGAGGCCCTTATAATGTCGAGGCCCTCTTCGACCGCACCAGGCCAGATCATAAATAAGAATTGGTGTTCTACCAAAGACCAAAGTGGTAACGAAATAAAATTTGTTTTTTTTTTAATAATTGAAAGTAGGCTTCGGTTTAAGTCGGGTATGATAAATTAATAAATTAAGTTACTATGATAAATTAAGTTACTAGTCTACTCCGTATAAATTAACTTTGTACGGGTATGAATTCCTCTGTAATTTTTGTAATTTCATCTTTAAATGTTTACATATGGGTTATTATTGTAAATTGCTTTGTTATTTTGCTTTCCCTCCATCAAGATTTGAATTTCATACTAAATAATATTAAAGGGTAATTTAGGAACTTAACCTTATTAACTAATTGTAAAAATAATAATAATTGTAAATATAAAAAAAAAAAACTAAATCTTAAAGATTGTTGCGTTATTTGTGGAACGTAGTTCAACATCAAATGGCTGCTGTAGTTTCAATGTCAGAGCCTGAAATGTAATTGCATCCAAAGAAATTGATTGATGCAAATATGGAATTCATGTGACCACATTAAATTATGAGAACTAATCTGTTTCAAATCACAATTTCAGAACGAATACCAATGAAGAAGGTATTGATTTTTTTTTTAGATTGTGTATGAAAACCCGTACAGAAAAAAAAAAGTAGATGAAGAACACACCGACGAAGAAACGTATTTACAGTTGTAGATAATTGAACTTATGTAATTTTGGTGTAAATAGTAACCTATATAAAATTACATATCTAACCTTAAACACTTGGCGCAAAAACAAAAATCATCATTTCATTTTTTTATTTTTCCTTTTTTTTAATTATGGTGGCGCCGACATTCGGCGCCACCCGGTGGCGCCCTATCACCATCCATATATATAAATATATATTATATAAACTATATTTTACAGCCAGATAATTATGTGTATAATGGGTAATTCACTATTTTCATTTTCACTTATTATATTCAGAAATAGGATAAACTTATTTGTACAACAAAATTATGTGTAACTTCTTTTACAACTAACATGAATTATTTCGCAGACCGGTAATTTAGCGACAACATGCTACTCCTTCAAATCTGATTGTACTGGATTTGTTACAAGTGATGAAACAGAAATCTTACACACTCCAATTACACAAGGCTCAACTTCTGAAGGACCCAAAGTGTATATGAATATTAAGATAATTCAGGTATGGCAATGATAGACGACCACTTCATAAGTTACGTACACGGTACACCGCCATTGATTTAAAAATAATCAAGGTATGGTTTAGGATTTTTTTTGTCAAACACAACATTTATAAAACAAAATAATCAAACACAACCTTAAAAAAAAAAATTCTGCCAAACACAGCATTTTGGGCGGAGGACTCGGCAGGTTGGGCAAAGTTGACCACTTGCAAAACAAAGAAAAATTTAAAAGTTTAAGTTGAAATTTTCGACGTTTCTTCTATTTTCCTATCTCAAGCGTTAAATTCTGGCTCCGCTACTGCCTCTAACCATAGTCATCAATAACTTGTTTATTTGTTCCTATGCATGCATGTAGGATGAACTTACTAAAATTTGGTTGCTCCAAGAACGGAAAGGTAGAAAAACAACAACTATCGGATATTGGAAAGCAAGCATGTTTCCAGGACTAGTTGAAGGAGCAAGTATAGTTGAGTGGGGTGGCTTTGTTTTTATAGCTAATCTTTCACCAGGACTCACACCCATGGGAAGTGGAGTCTTACCAACATTGGGTTATTATAATAGATCAAGTCATATAAAAAATGTTCAATATACTAATAAGCATCGTGGAGTTATTTTTCCTCTTACTTTAGAACCTTGTCAAACCGACCCTACTGCCTATGGTCTAAGCCCACTTTTAAGGAGTAGTGAGAATGGTACTCATTTCTTTTATGGCGGTCCGGGACGTCGATCGTCTTAAATGTGTGTTATGTGTTCAAAATGTTAGTCGAAAGGGAACCGAATAAAGTGTAAACGTTATGTAAACGGTTTACTTCTTATTGTGATAATAAAGTGCAAACGATTTACATACTTTAATTTAGTATTATGAAAATCGTTGATCTAATTTATACACGTGTTTGAAAAGTTAGTCGAAAAGGATGTGAATTAAGTGTAAACCATATGTAAAATGGTTCATATATTATTGTAGAAGACCACTTTATACATAAGATTAGTCTCTTTCTTGTGTTATAGATTGGTTCGATATATATAAGAGTGTTGCTGAAAAAAGTTTACTTCGTATTATGGAAAGCGTCAAGTTCCATTCCTTGACGCAGAAAATTGTGTATACTAAGGAGTTGATTGATTATCCTCTTAAATCCCGTGAATTAGAAATTTCCATGAATTCCTACATAATGTAGGAAGTGAAAATTCTTACAGGAATTTATTTTCCCATGGTAAGCAAACAAGTTTTATGCATTTCACCTACATTCCAAGTTTCCAACTCGTGTAAATCTAATTTTTATGGGAATTTCAATTTCCGATTGTGAACCAAACCGAGAAAAAAAAAAAGAAGAAAGCCACAAATTCTTATTTTCCACGAATAGTATTTATTAGCGTAATAAGCAAAGTATCAGCGTAATAAGCAAAGTATCCATTAATTGTTATTTATCCATTAATTAGCCTTTTCCTATTCTTGTATTTACTGTATGTTGTTCACCCTTGGCCTTCCCCATGTTTCAGGAATCCAAGGAGTCTCATTATTTGTATATATATTCCTTGTTGTACGTTGAATAAAAACAGAACAAGAATTCTCATCCTTTTCTCCTTGTTTATCATGTTTAGCTTCTACATGGTATCATAGAGCCAGATTTTTTTTTCTTTCAAATCATTTTTTTTCTTCCTTCTCAACCATCATCATGGTTGACGACAAGCAAAAACATATTGTTCCTACCAATCCTATCTATGCTCTTTCTAGTCAAGACGGTACGGGAGCAAAGATTACACATGTTGTTCTCACCGGCCCAAACTACGAGGAATGGGCGAAAGGTTTTCAGGTTGCTTTGGGTGCCAAAAGAAAATTAGGGTTCATCGATGGAACTCTCAAAGCACGACCCACTGATCCCTCCGAAGGGGACGATTGGTCTGCAGTGAATTACACCATTATAGCATGGATTTTTAATACCATCGATTCTCGGTTACGGTCGTCGATTTCTTACCGTGCAATTGCTTATGACCTCTGGGAAGATATAAGACAGCGCTTCTCGGTGGCCAATGATATCAAACTCTACCAGATTCAATGTGACCTTACCGATTGTAAACAACAGTCTGGTGAGTCAGTTATGGATTATTATGGTCGAATTAAAAAATTATGGGACGATATCAATGATTTTGATGCTCTTCCCAACTGTGACTGTTGCTCCAAATGCGATTTGCAAAGTATCTTGCGCAAACGTCGAGAAGCGTATCAGGTACGCTGTTTTCTTTTGGGACTTGATTCTTGTTATGCTACTGTGCGTTCAAATATTTTGGGAGCATCTCCTGTACCGGGAATACAGCTTGTTTATTCCCGCATTATCCAAGAAGAAGAAGTGCAGGCTATAGCTCGGTCGCGTATCGAGGCCGTCTCTCCCATGGCATGCGTGGTGACAGGTAATAAACAGCAGCAGTCCCGAACCGATGGTACCTCTCGATCTCGTTTTCATTGCATCGTATGTAAAAAGGATGGGCATACTGCCAGTCGATGTTGGGAGAAAGTTGGGTTTCCTGTCGGTCATCCCCGACACTCTGCTCGGACAGGAGCTTTTTCGAAAACAGCAGCTTCACCATCAATGGCGTCGACGAATGCTGTCCTTGGTGAGCCTTCTGTTGTCACTAATATGGTGAGGTTAACTGGTAAGTCTTCTCGGAGTTGGATTATCGACACGGGTGCGTCAACGCACGTGTGTTTTGACGTTTCGCTGTTTACTGCCTGTGAGGATATTTCTCCCATTCATATTGGTCTCCCAAATGGAACAAATCTGATTGCGAGACAAGCAGGAACTATTCGGATCAATACCGATTTGTTTCTTTATAATGTCTTGTTTGTCCCATCGTTTAAGTGCAATCTTCTGTCAGTATCGCAACTTTTGTCTACACAAAAATTATGTATACAATTTAATAATTCGCAATGTGTGATACAGGACCTTGCCTCGACGACGATTGGTGTGGGTAATCTCCTGGACGGACTGTTTTATTTGACGATGGAGGAGCCGCTTCGTGTTAATGTTGTGACCGGGCAAGAAGACGCTGAGTTATGGCATAAGCGAATGGGACATCCTTCATCTCGGGTTATGAAGCAATTTTCTTCTATTTCTAGTTCTAATAATTCGTGGTTGTCTTCATGTGATATTTGCTTTCGAGCTAAACAAACTCGTACTCCATTTCCTTTAAGTAATAGTAGAGCCGATAAAATATTTGATTTGATTCATTGTGATGTTTGGGGCCCGTATCATCCTAATCGTGCTTGTGGTTCTCGGTATTTTTTATCCATTGTTGACGATTATTCACGTTGTGTTTGGGTTTATTTGATGAAGTCTAAGGCCGAGGTTCCTATATTACTTCGTGATTTTTTTTCTTTAATAACCCGACAATTTAATTGCAATGTGAAAATTGTCCGTAGTGACAACGGGACGGAATTCAAAGGAATTCTTCCTTACTTTCGGGAGAACGGGATTTTATTTCAAACTTCTATGGTTAAGACGCCCCAACAAAATGCCCGAGTTGAAAGAAAGCATAGACACATTTTAAATGTCGCTCGTGCCCTCCGTTTTCAAAGTTCTCTACCCATTGAGTTTTGGGGTGAGTGTGTGTTGACTGCGGTCCATTTGATTAATCGAACACCATCTCATATTTTGCAAAACAAAACTCCGTTTGAATTATTATTTGGCCGTGCTCCTGATCTGAGTTTAATTCGGGTATTTGGTTGTCTTTGTTATGCTAAAAATATTTACTCTCGTGATAAGTTTGATTCAAGGAGTCGTCGTTGCGTTTTCCTTGGATACCCGTTTGGTAAGAAAGGTTGGCATCTATATGATCTTGATACGGGTGATTACTTTCAGTCACGGGATGTACATTTTTTGGAAAACCAATTTCCCTATGCCTCTAATGAGCCCGTGACAGAAGTCACCACACCAGCAGATTTTATTTCGTCGTCATCTGATGATGATTCTCATGTAATTGTTCCTCCCTCTAATGACGAAGGGGGGGTTCCCAGGGATATTCCAGCAGACACGGGTGTTCAACCCGACACTATTGATTCACCGAATCATTCGGTTATGAATCAGAATTTAGCTCGAAATGACAGTGACGGAAATGAATCCGTAGAAGATGACGAGGAAGAGGGCATCAGTGGCTCGGTAAATGAAATTAGCAGCGAAATAGTGGCTGAGGAAATGGGTCGAGGAAAGCGCGTTAAGTTTGATAATGTTCATCACAAGGATTTTGTGCGATGGGATAAGGTCACTGAAAACATTAACACGACTCTGGTCTCTCCAAATTCGTCACCCACATCATCGTCCGTCACAGGTACTCTGTATCCTATTGCTAATTATATTAATTGTCAAAATTTCTCGTCTGCCCATCAACATTTCCTTGCAGCCATTACAAATGACACGGAACCCACTTCTTTTAAAGAGGCAATACGAGATCCTAGATGGAAGAAAGCTATGGAAGAAGAAATTGAAGCTCTAGAGGCTAACGAAACCTGGTCCGTTGTGGACTTACCTCCCGACAAGTCCGCCATTGGGTGTATGTGGGTCTATAAGATAAAGCGAAAATCAGATGGGACGATTGAGCGCTATAAAGCGCGGCTTGTTGTGTTTGGTAACCATCAAACAGAAGGAGTCGATTTTGCTGAAACTTTTGCTCCAACTGTCAAAATGGTCACAGTCCGAACTTTTCTCACTGTTGCCGCCATTAATAATTGGGAACTACATCAAATGGATGTTCAAAATGCTTTTCTACATGGAGATTTACTTGAAGAGGTGTACATGCGACTGCCACCCGGTTTTAGTCGTGGGCTTCAAGGGAAGGTATGTCGTCTTCATAAATCTTTGTATGGTCTTCGTCAATCTCCACGTTGTTGGTATGCAAAACTTGCCACTGCCTTGTGTGATTATGGATTCTCTCATAGTCCTTCAGATCACTCCCTATTTGTTTACCGTAAAGGTGACATAGTGCTCAATATTTTGGTTTACGTTGATGACTTGGTCATTGCTGGAAACAACAATGCTGTTATTCTTGATTTCAAAAATTATCTAAGTCAGTGCTTTCGTATGAAGGACTTGGGAAAATTGAAATATTTCTTGGGTCTCGAGGTGGCACGGAATTTTCGTGGTATTTTCTTGTGTCAACGTAAATATACTCTAGACTTGTTAACGGAAACAGGGCTTCTGGGTTCAAAACCCGCTCCTGTTCCAATGGAAGAAAAGCATGAATTAGCTCTCAAACGGGAGCCGTTGTTTGCCGAGCCTACAAAGTATCGACGATTGGTTGGTAAATTGATTTATCTCACACTTACTCGTCCCGAGATTAGCTATTCTGTTCATATTTTGTCCCAATTTATGCAAAATCCTTCCCAAGCTCATTGGGATGCGGTTATTCGTGTTGTTCGGTATTTAAAAGGGAACCCAGGACAGGGTATTTTGTTGCGTGCTGATATGCCTTTGGTTCTTGAAGCTTATTGTGATGCTGATTATGATAGTTGTCCTATCAGTCGTCGCTCTTTGACCGCATACTTCATTTTTCTTGGTGGATCACCAATATCTTGGAAGACTAAGAAACAAGCCACTGTGTCTAGATCTTCTGCTGAATCTGAATATCGTGCCATGGCTTCCGCTACTTGTGAAATTCTCTGGTTACGAGGCTTGCTTCGAAGTCTGGGATGTGATCACTCCGGGACTGTCAAACTCCATTGTGATAGCCAGGCGGCCATTCATATTGCAAATAATCCAGTCTTTCATGAGCGAACGAAACACATAGAGATCGATTGTCATTTTGTTCGTGATGAGATCATACGGGGTACTATTGCGCCGTCCTATGTCCATACGAGTACTCAGCTCGCCGACATATTCACTAAAGCGCTTGGGAGAGTTCAGTTCCATCGATTGCTAGGCAAGTTGGGCATTGCTAACCCCCATGTTCCAACTTGAGGGGAGGTATTAGCGTAATAAGCAAAGTATCAGCGTAATAAGCAAAGTATCCATTAATTGTTATTTATCCATTAATTAGCCTTTTCCTATTCTTGTATTTACTGTATGTTGTTCACCCTTGGCCTTCCCCATGTTTCAGGAATCCAAGGAGTCTCATTATTTGTATATATATTCCTTGTTGTACGTTGAATAAAAACAGAACAAGAATTCTCATCCTTTTCTCCTTGTTTATCATGTTTAGCTTCTACAGTATTCCGAAAGTCAACAAGTTGTTTGACTTTTCGAATATCCTTGCACACATAAAATTCATAAATCATGTTAAATTTACTACCTTGTAACGTGAGTTAAATAAATCTTTAATGGGTTGATTTGGTAAAGTAATAGTAAATCAAATATGATTCTTCACTGCAACTCTATATATACATTAATTGACACGAGTTTTATTTATCTGTATTTTAAGAACCGTGTTATCAACTTTGTATGCTTTATACTCCGTATATAGTATCAAAATTTTACTTCTTTGATTAATCCTCTATCATAATGGATAATAAGAATGCTCAGTTGTTAATTTGGTTACTAATTTTCTTACACACATGTATGAAATATATCAATTTGAGTGATGCATCATTATCGACTGTAAATGTGTCGCAACATGAAGAAGTTGTAGGTTCGGTTCAAAGAGGCACTCATGATTATATGGACGTTAATACACTTCGAGTTGGATCATATCAGGTAGAAAATATATTTTCACCATAATATAAACAATAATAATTTTTTCTCTAAGACAACTGAATATTTATAATTTAATTTAATATAACCAATTACAGTGTTGCCTAACCTGTATAACCTACTAACCCGGCCAAAATGGTGAATTACGTATTTTTAAATAGATTACGAGTACCCAATAAAAATTCATTTTGTGTCATTGCCAACTCAATTTCTTAAATAAGTTACACTATTTAAACCCTAATTTCGTGTTGAGTTCGTACTGTGTCGCATTGGCGTGATCGGGTCAATAATACATTTGGTAATTTTTTGTGGGTTAGGTTAACTTATGCAAGTGTTTTATTGTCATCATGTATTAGTACGCTGTGTATAGAAAGCACAAGGAAAAGGAATTTATCGGAATTAGGGGTAACCTAGATATATGGCTGATCAAAGTCAATATAAAGGACTTTAGTGGCACTCATATTTCAATTGGTGCAAATTATGAAGGTCAAAGAACTTACATTTCAAAACTAGATTTCATTGCACAAACATGTGCAATTATTCTAATATACAATAATAATGATATTAACGCATTTATCATCAACATTCAAATATTTTCATCACAGTTTAGACACATCAAGAGCATATGCCTCAACGCAATATACTTCATAACAACATTCCTATGTCATTGTTTCCAAACAATATACTATATCCCAAAATGTTCACAATTCACTTTTATGGGGCTCAATTCACTTCTTTTAGGTTGTCCCATAACTCACTAGAAATTTTTTACACATGATCATGATGCATGACAATTTACGTTGTCTAATTCCTTCTACAATTAAACAACTGCTAGCAAACTTCTGAGTTATTTAACTTCTTGTTTATTCAATTCTATATATCACAACACATTTATGCTCCATTAAATTTTCAACAATACAACAAAATAGTCGTGACATTATAAAAATGTCATTTTCCAAAATGTAATAAAAGTGATTCATAATTATTTGATACTTGTATCAAATCACAAAGAATCATTCTCTAAAGCATATTTGTTTTTGTAATAACTGAAACTCAATATCATTATGCCCATCAAGTTTACAAAAAAACATAAGTTAGATTTTGTTTGTTATAGCGTATTAAGACATCATTCATAAGACATACGTGTAAATAATTTCATTTTGCCATGCATAAACTCATGTATACATTTTCCTAATTTGTTGATACAATGTCTAATAGCAACACACGGCCAGTGTCCATAACGAAAGAAAAAAAAAAATAGGACCAATTAAATTTCACTTATACGACATTTGGATCTTCTTGGTTCAATATATACTTTTAACTAGATAAAAAAATAAGTTTTTGAACATATGTATTATATATCAAGCAAACATTCATGGGAAATAGTTACAAACTTCTTAAACTGCAAAAACAAGTTGGAGCAATCTTAACGATATAATAATCACATCTTATAGCTAACCTTGTAATTAACGCCAATTTCCAACACAACTCAATTGTGTCTTACAACAAAGATAATTGAGCCCTATATTCACTAGGTGCCCCCACAATTCACAAACTTCTTGGTATAATAATGACTCAGGATATAAATAGCAATTGGATGTTAGTATTCCTTATAAACAACGTAAAATCAGAGAACACTTTTTGTTTCCTCTGATACAGATTAGGTCTGAAAAGTGGTCTTAAGGTCTCCAAGATAACATTATTTCAAATCAAATGCGAATTTCGTTATCCTGAGTCATTATTATATGTCAAAGAGATAATACAGTGCGAATTTAGAGACATTTTATTTCAAGGCCCAGTTGTCCCGAAAACCGTGGATAATAACCTTTGAAATCAGCGGTTTTCAGCGATATTTGGAATCCAAAAATATTTTTTCCCTAAAGTTATTTATAGACCCGTTACGTCTATAAATAGCAATTGGATGTTAGTATTCCTCGTAAATAACGTAACAACAGAGAATACTTCTTGTTTCCTCTTATACAAACTAGGTCTGAAAATTGGTCTTAAAGTCTCCAAAATATCTTTATTTCAAATCAGATGTCAATTTCGTTATTCTGAGTCATTATTATATGTTTTAGATCTATTACAGTGCGAATTTAGAGACATTTTATTTGAAGGCCCAGTTGTCCCGAAAACCGTGGATAATAACCTTTAAAATCAGCGGTTTTCAATATATAATATTTGGAATCCAAAAATATTTTTTCCCTAATGGTATTTATAGACCCGTTACGTCTATAAATAACAATTGGATGCTAGTATCCCTCTTTAAACAACGTGTAAACGGAGAATACTACTTGTTTTCTCTAATACACAAAATGTCTGAAAAATGGTCTTAAGGTCTCCAATATATCATTATTAATCAGATGCGAATTTCGCTATTCTGAGTCATTATTATATGCCTTAAACATATTACAGTGCGAATTTAGAGACATTTTTTTTCAAGGCCAAGTTGTCCTGAAAACCGTGGATAATAACCTTCAAAATCAGCGGTTTTCAGCAATATTCGGAAACCAAAAATAATTTTCCTCAAAAGGTGTTTATAGACCCGTTAAGTCTATAAATAACAATTGGTTTTAGTATCCCTCTTTAAACAACGTATAAACGGAGATTAATACTTGTTTCCTCTAATACAGAGAAGGTCTGAAAAGTGTTCTTAAGGTCTCCAAACTATCTTTATTTCAAATCAGATGCCAATTTCGATATCCTGAATCATTATTATATGTCTTTGAGATATTACAGTGCGAATTTAGAGACATTTTATTTCAAGGCCCATTTGTCCCGAAAACCGTGGATAATAACCTTTAAAATCAGCGGTTTTCAGCGATATTTGAAATCCTAAAATATTTTTTCCCTAAAGTTATTTATAGACCCGTTACGTCTATAAATAGCAATTGCGTGTTAGTATTCCTCGTAAATAACGTAAAAACAGAGAATAATTCTTGTTTCCTCTTATACAAACTAGGTCTGAAAAGTGGTCTTAACGTCTCCAAATTATATTTATTTCAAGTGAAATGCCAATTTCGTTATCCCGAGTCATTATTATATGTCTTATAGATATTACAATGCAAATTTAGAGACATTTTATTTCAAGGCCCAGTTGTCTCGAAAACTGTGGATAAAAACCTTGAAAATCAGCAGTTTTCAGCGATATTCGGAAACCAAATATAGTTTTTTCCCTAAAGGTATTTATAGACCCATTACGTGTATAAATAAAAATTGGATGTTAGTATCCCTCTTTAAACAACGTGTAAACGGAGAATACTACTTGTTTCCTCTAATACACAAAATGTCTGAAAAGTAGTCTTAAGGTCTCCAAGATATCATTATTTCAAATCAGATGTGAATTTCGCTATCCTGAGTCATTATTATATGCCTTAAAGATATTACAGTTCAAATTTAGAGACATTTTTTTTTCAAGGCCTTGTTGTCCCGTTTTCAGCAATAATCGGAAACCAAAAATAATTTTTCTCAAAAGATGTTTATAAACCCGTTAAGTGTATAAATACCAATTTGTTTTAGTATCACTCTTTAAACAACGTAAAAACAGAGATTAATACTTGTTTCCTCTAATACAGAGAAGGTCTGAGAAGTGTTTTCATGGTTTCCAAACTATCTTTATTTTAAATCAGATGCCAATTTCGATATGTTTTCAGCAATAATCGGAAACCAAAAGAAATTTTTCTCAAAAGATGTTTATAGACCCGTTAAGTGTATAAATAACAATTGGTTTTAGTATCACTCTTTAAACAACGTAAAAACAGAGATTAATACTTGTTTCCTCTAATACAGAGAAGGTCTGAGAAGTGTTTTCAAGGTCTCCAAACTATCTTTATTTTAAATCAGATGCCAATTTCGATATCCTGAATCATTATTATATGTCTTTGAGATATTACAGTGCGAATTTAGAGACATTTTATTTCAAGGCACATTTGTCCCGAAAACCGTGGATAATAATAACCTTTAAAATCTGCGGTTTTCAGCGATATTTGGAATCCAAAAAATATTTTTTCCCTAAAGTTATTTATAGACCTGTTACGTGTATAAATAGCAATTGGATGTTAGTATTCCTCGTAAATAACGTAAAAACAGAGAATATTTATTGTTTCCTCTTATACAAACTAGGTCTGAAAAGTGGTCTTAAGGTCTCCAAATTATCTTTATTTCAAGTGAGATGCTAATTTCGTTATCCCGAGTCATTATTATATGTCTTATAGATATTACAATGCGAATTTAGAGACATTTTATTTCAAGGCCCAGTTGTCCCGAAAACCGTGGATAAAAATCAGCAGTTTTCAGCGATATTCGGAAACCAAATATATTTTTTCCCTAAAGGTATTTATAGACCCGTTACGTGTATAAATAAAAATTGAATGTTAGTATCCCTCTTTAAACAACGTGTAAATGGAGAATACTACTTTTTTCCTCTAATACACACAATGTCTGAAAAGTGGATCTAAGGTCTCCAAGATATCATTATTTCAAATCAGATGCGAATTTCGCTTTCCTGAGTCATTATTATATGCCTTAAAGATATTACAGTGAGAATTTAGAGACATTTTTTTTCAAGGCCCAGTTGTCCTGAAAACCGTGGATAATAACGTTCAAAATCAGCGGTTTTCAGCAATATTCGGAAAGCAAAAATAATTTTTCCCAAAAGGTGTTTATAGACCCGTTAAGTCTATAAATAACAATTGGTTTTAGTATCCCTCTTTAAACAACGTAAAAACGGAGATTAATACTTGTTTCCTTTAATACAGAGAAGGAGTCTGAAAAGTGTTCTTAAGGTCTCTAAACTATCTTTATTTCAAATCAGATGCCAATTTCGATATCCTGAATCATTATTATATGTCTTTGAGATATTACAGTGCGAATTTAGAGACATTTTATTTCAAGGCCCATTTGTCCCGAAAACCGTGGATAATAACCTTTAAAATTAGCGGTTTTCAGCGATATTTGGAATCCAAAAATATTTTTTCCCTAAAGTTATTTATAGGCCCGTTACGTCTATAAATAGCAATTGCGTGTTAGTATTCCTCGTAAATAACGTAAAAACCGAGAATACTTCTTGTTTCCTCTTATACAAACTAGGTCTGAAAAGTGGTCTTAAGGTCTCCAAATTATCTTTATTTCAAGTGAAATGCCAATTTCGTTATCCCGAGTCATTATTATATGTCTTAAAGATATTACAATGCGAATTTAGAGACATTTTATTTCAAGGCCCAGTTGTCCCGAAAACCGTGGATAAAAACCTTAAAAATCAGCAGTTTTCAGCGATATTCGGAAACCAAAAATAATTTTTCCCAAAAGGTGTTTATAGACCCGTTAAGTCTATAAATAACAATTGATTTTAGTATCCCTCTTGAAACAATGTAAAAACGGCGATTAATACTGTTTCCTCTAATACAGAGAAGGTCTGAAAAGTGCTCTTAAGGTCTCCAAACTATCTTTATTTCAATTCAGATGTCAATTTCGATATCCTGAATCATTATTATATGTCTTAGGGATATTACAGTGCGAATTTAGAGACATTTTATTTCAAGGCCCAGTTATCCTGAAAAACGTGGAAAATAACCTTGAAAATAAGCGGTTCTCAGCGATATTCGGAAACTAATTTTTTTCCATAAAGGTATTTATAGACCCGTTACTTCTATAAATAGCAATTGGATGCTAGTATTTCTCGTAAAAACGTAAAAATAGAGAATACTTCTTGTTTCTTCTGATACAGAGAAGGTCTGAAAAGCGGTCTTAAGGTATCCAAAATATCTTTATTTCAAATCAGATGCCAATTTCGTTATTCTGAGTCATTATTATATGTCTTAGAGATATTACAGTGCGAATTTAGAAATATTTTATTTCAAGACCCAGTTGTACTGAAAACCGTGGATAATAAGCTTTAAAATCAGCGGTTTTCAGCGATATTTGGAATTCAAAAATATTTTTTCCCTAAAGGTATTTATAGACCTGTTACGTCTATAAATAGCAATTGGATGTTAGTATCTCTCTTTAAACAATGTAAAAACGGAGAATACTACTTGTTTCCAGTGGTGGATCTAGGGGGGGCTAACAGGGGTGGTCGCCCCCCTGGCGGATGAAAATTTTGAAGTTTTTAGTGAAAATTTTGGATTTTTTTTTTAGTTGTACCTTATAAAGTTAGTCGTTTGCCCGCCTTAAAAATTTTCGCCCCCACTAATTTCAAATCCTGCCTCCGCCATTGCTTATTTCCTCTAAGGGGTTGTTTGGTTACCCACTAATTAACATAGGAACTTAAATTCATGTGAATTATAAAATGGACATGTTGTTTGGTTACCCCAATTCACATGAATTGGAAGTTCCCATGAATTCCAATTCCTCCATAATGGAGGAAGTGGCTTACCTAGGTCCCCCTAGGTAAGTTGAAATGCCTACATGAATTACACTTCCTCCATGGCAGCCAAACACTATTTACTAATTCACATGAATTCTAAAATCATGTGTTTTATGACTTCCTAGGCAATAAAAATTCCCCCGTGCAACCAAACGACCCCTAATTCTTCTTTTGCACGAATAGTATTCCGAAAGTCAGCAAGTTGTTTAACTTTTCGAATGTCCTTGCACACATAAAATTCATAAATCATGTTAAATTTACTACCTTGTAACGTGCATTAAATAAATCTTTAATGGGTTGATTTGGTAAAGTAATAGTAAATCAAATATGATTCTTCACTGCAACTCTATATATACATTAATTGATACGAGTTTTATTTATCTGTATTTTAAGAACCATGTTATCAACTTGTATGGTTTATATATAGTATCAAAATTTTACTTCTTTGATTAATTCTCTATCATAATGGATAATAAGAATGCTCGGTTGTTAATTTGGTTACTAATTTTCTTACACACATGTATGAAATATATCAATTTAAGTGATGCATCATTATCGACTGTAAATGTGTCTCAACATGAAGAAGTTGTAGATTCGGTTCAAAGAGGCACTCATGTTTATATGGACGTTAATACACTTCGTGTTGGATCATATCAGGTAGAAAATATATTTTCACCATAATATAAACAATAATAATTTTTTCTCTAAGAGAACTGAATATTTATAATTTAATTTAATATAACCAATTTTAGTAGTTTTAGACGTCAAGCTGTCTAGACTTGACAAAAAGATCGGTCATATCGATTTTGTGTCAATGCTAAATAGGTCATATTATCCATCCATGGTGGGCCCGACCCAACGACATGATCATGTCGACTATCTCAACCCTAACCCGAACCATTTCATCTTCCCTTAACCTAAATTGATTTATTTAACTTATTTCTCTTTAAGTAAGTCATTACAGTGTAGCCTAACCTGTATAACCTACTAACCCAAAATGGTGAATTACGTATTTTCAAATAGATTACGAGGACCCAATAAAATTTCATTTTGTGTCCTTGCCAACTCAATTTCTTAAATAAGTTACACTGTCTAAACCCTAATTTCGTGTTGAGTTCGTACTGTGTTGCATTGGCGTGATCAGTGGTGGAGCTAGGGGGCGAGCGCCGCCTCCCTGGCGGTTGAAATTTTCGAAGTTTGTAGCGAAATTTTTCGAAATTTTTTAAAAGTG
This sequence comes from Heliosperma pusillum, assembly GCA_022085475.1. Classification (NCBI taxonomy): domain Eukaryota; kingdom Viridiplantae; phylum Streptophyta; class Magnoliopsida; order Caryophyllales; family Caryophyllaceae; genus Heliosperma; species Heliosperma pusillum. The sequence continues at coordinate 128,468 of JAIUZE010070028.1, forward strand.
CCTTATGAAAATAGTTGTTCGCCCCCCCCCCTAAAAATTTTCGCCCCCTTAAATTTAAATCCTAGCTCCGCCACTTGGCGTAATCGGGTCAATAATACATTTGGTAATTTTTGGTGGGTAAGGTTAACTTATGCAAGTGTTTTATTGTCATCATGTAGTACGCTGTAGGGCTGAGCAAAAATATACGATACGGTTTTAATATACGGATACGATACGGTATATGGTTTTAATTACACGGATTTCCGGGTAAACGATACGAATTTCCGGGTATACGATACGGTTTTTAGAAAAACCGTACCGGGTCCGGGTCGGGGAAAATCAAAACCGGGTATACGGTTTTGACCCGGTTTAATTAAAAATAACTAAAAAAAAGTTGTATGTACAATTTTGTTTTCTATTTTGACTATATGGGTGAAATTTTGAGCACCAATCATTTTATGTGAAACTTGTAATATACGCAACTTACTTTATCAATGACAAATTTCTGTGTGAAGTATTGCAAATTCGTATTTTGCTATTTTACCTACTGACTTTGCAAGTATTGTGTTTTGTAATAATGATCCTAATGGATTATATAAGCATTTTATTTATTGGTCGTTACTAATGTTGTGGACTCGAATTATAGGTTTGAGCATTATCAATTAAACCGGATCCGGGTATACGGTTTTCGGGTACCCGGTTAAACCGGGTCGGATCCGGGTATTAATTTTTGGCCTTCCAAAAACCGGGTACCCGATACGGTTATTAAAACCGTACCGGGTACCCGGTTTTGCTCACCCCTAGTACGCTGTGTATAGAAAGCACAAGGAAAAGGAATTTATCGGAATTAGGGGTAACCTCGATATATGGCTGATCAAAGTCAATATAATGGACTTTAGTGGCACTCATATTTCAATTGGTGCAAATTATGAAGGTCAAGGAACTTACATTTCTGCAGGATGGATGGTAAGTACCGTATTTTTTTAACCCGTTAATAATCTAAATATGGTAAGATTAAAATCATACACGGTAACATATGTAACTATCGACTCATATTTGCATTGTTTACATATGGTTATTGATAGGTTAACGAAGAACAATTCAAAGATCCTTTTCCAAGATTATTTGCATCTTACACGGTAGCATATATAACTATCGACTCATATTACTTGGTCGCTTGATATACAAATGAAATTATGGGTAACTTCATTTTTTTAACTTGAAATTTTCAGACCGATAATTTCACGACTGTATGCTACAGTTACAACAACGCTTGTACCGGGTTTGTTATGATTAATTCAAGTTTCTTTGCTCCAATTTTACATGGTTCAAGCTATGACGGAATACAAATTTACGCAAATATGGAGATAATTCAGGTAACGATTATGCTATACTATTAACTTATTAGTTCCAAATTATGAGAATAATCTGAAAATACTTGCGTGTTTATATTTGGTATCAAAAACACTTTATGTAAATACTACGAGTAATATCTTCAACATAAACTAGTTACGTATAGAGCTTTAACGGAGATAAATATAGTCAAAGCTAAGGGAATATAAGGATGGTCTTAAGTAAAAGTAAATAGGGTGACATATTCTCCACAACTTATCTATTCCTAATTTCCTAACCACAAGTTCTTATTCTTATTTAAGACGGGGGTATCCATCTTAAGTTTAAGAGAAGTCATGTCGTGTGAATAAGACAAAAGTAACAAAGTTGTCTTATATGTAGAGCTGGCAAAACTAACCTGAACTGACCCCCAATAAGACTGACACGAGACCCGAAAGTGGCCCGAAAAGCGTGACCCGTACGTGACCCGAAAGAACCAAACTGACCCGACTCGAAATGACCCGACTTGAAATGACCTGAATAGACTTATTTTAAGCAAAATCGTGACCCGAAATGACACAAACGACCTGACCCGGAAGTGATGCGACCCAAAAATGACCCGACCCGATAAGTGACCCATTAATAATTAAACCTAAAATGATCTGACCTGAAGTGACCTAGCCCGAATGACCTAATTTGCCAAGTCTATCTATATGCTCAAGTTTTGACCCGTTGTAGAATTAAGACAAATACCTTCGTCTTACGAGAGTTTAATTAACTGTTTCCTCACATGCATGTAGGATCATTCTACAAAAAATTGGGGACTTAAAATAAGGAAGGGTTTACAAAGCACAATTGTAGGATATTGGAAAGCAAGTTCATTTCCGGGCCTAAATGAAGGAGCAAGTAGAGTAGAGTGGGGTGGCTTTGTTTTCCGATCACCGCTGTCACCGGGACCGACACCGATGGGAAATGGACGCGTACCAACATTGGGCTATAATAGGGCAAGTCATATAAAATTCATGCAATATAAGAGAAAGGATAATTTATTAGTTAACCCTACTACATTAGATGGTTATCGAACGGACCCTGATGTTTATGGTCTAAGCCAACTTTTAAATGCTCCTGGCTATGGTACACACTTCTTTTACGGTGGTATGTGGCGTCCGTCGAAGCCCAAAATTATCGCTACAGAGGAATAAAGTACTCCTTTTATATTTTATTAATGTTTTCAGTTTATTAAAATACTTTTCACATATATTTAAGAAATGGAAACATCATTAAATTACAGAAGTGGTAAGGCGCAAGCGACACAACTGTTGAAACAATTTAATAATAATAAGGAAAATATATGAACCGTGAATGTCTATGTATCTTTATGTATGATTTATGTATTGTTCTTGTTTTATTTTCAAAGTCAAATAAGACAATGTTTTCTTTCAATATAATAAGCTACGTCATGATTATTTTGTAGTCCCTTTGTTTCAATATTATTTATCTTTGATTAATATACTCCTGATAAATATTATATAAATGCAAATAATTTCTGTACATTTCTTTACCTTCGACTATGTAAGTATGTATACACAATTTTTTTTACCATTATAATGTATGGTTTTTGGGATTTTTTTTCCCAAAAATTAAATTAAATATAAGTATTTTGGTAATAATTAGGTAACTGCTGAATATTTATATTGCATTTCACTACGATAACTAATAAGCATTATATATTATCTTTAATTAAAATATCACTAATAGAGAATAAAAAAGATAAATAAATAACGCCTCGATTATTCGAATACGACACTAGTTACAACAAGCTAATTACAGCACCCTAAATCAAATACGGAGTATCGTCAAGCTTCAGAAATCATAATTTACATGGAAGAAGCACTAGCTAGTACGGCGGGAGTCGAACGGACTACCGAGATTACTAACAATAATAAACCGTGTTCAAGGATCGGAGTATTATTGTTTTTGTTGGAAATGGAGGATAAAATCTATCAATTGATTAAGAGAAATATTTTACCAATGAACAAAAAGAGTTATAGAAGAATAATATAATGGTATATAAGTAAATATAAATATTATAAGTATATGTAAAATAGAAAAGAGAATAGCTTATTTGGATATATGGAAAGATGGTTGGGGCATGACTATGTTATTGTCCTAAAGTCGAATTTGCCCCGTACTCTACACACGACTTTATTGACAATCGAACCCCAGGATTACACAACCATTATACCTTCGGTGTAGACGAAGACACAATTTGAACACAGCCCGGAACGTTGCCAAAGGACCTCCCGAAATTTATAGAGAGAATAATGATTTAGTGAGATAGAAGGAGTGAGTTTTTTTGTTGTATGTTTTGAGTAGTAGAGATGGGGTATTTATATTAGTTAAATGACATAAAAACTCACAAAATTAGTGTAGAAAGTTGTGTGTCTAGAAGACCACACAATCAACTTAGGAAACAACTTGAGTCAAGCATGTAAAAATGCTTAATTAACTTAGAAAAATGATCCATTATTAATGTGGGATAAAAAAAACTAGTATTGCTTCTTTTGAAGCACACAAAATCCAACGACAATCCCCCACATGATTCAAAAGAAGAATAAGAAAAAAAAGGAGTTTGTAAGGCAACAGAGGTTTAGCTTAAGATGTCAATGTCTTTCGGAATTGAATTGACACCCGGTGAGTACAACAAACTTCAAACCGTCATCTTAGGTGGAATCTTTCACCTTGAACCATAGATGAAGTTGGTAAGAAGTCATTGCACACCTACTTCACCTCAAATCAAGGCTAGTGTTCGCGACTATGTTCAACATGAACACAAAATACCAATTTTATTTTACTTGGACTATCCAAGTGCCCCCACATTTCCTAGTACTTCATGAGCGCTCTAGAGGTCCAAGCCAAAAGGCCCCTCATGGGGAGGTGGGCAAAACCCCCCACACTCACATAGGCAAGTTCATCAAGTTTGACTGTCACAAACCACCCACAAATGGACTATGAACTTGTTAAGAGCCATTGCTCAACCTTACACACTTGACAGTTAACACAAAAAAATTGCTACGCAAAACTTTTATGTAAGAGGAATGGTTCGTAGCATTACAACTCGAGATCCATGTGACTTCGTTTGACCACATTAAACTTAGTTGTACTAAGTTGGGTATCCATCACACTTCACTCCTTAACTGACTTTAAGCCCATTTCTCGTGCTGCCGCCAACACGAACTACTACCATGGCCAGTGGTAGAAGGATCTCAATATCCTCTCACATTCTCAGGCAACCATGTGCACAACATTGTCACGTGGTACCACACTATTTCACAACGCTTTATACTGGTCAATGACTACCTCAGCGTAGCCTTCAACATATTCTTGTCAACACATTGGGATCCACTTCCCAATAAAATTCAACCGAAAGGCCTCTTCGCCATCGGTTAGTTAACCTGACAAGATTCAACATTTCAAAATTAGAATTAATTGCACAAACATGTGCAATTATTCTAATATACAATAATAATGATATTAACGCATTTATCATCAACATTCAAATATTTTCATCCCAGTTTATACACATCAAGAGCATATGCCACAACGCAATATACTTCATAACAACACTCCTATGTCATTGTTTCCAAACAATATACTATACCCCAAAATGTTCACAATTCACTTTTATGGGGCTCAATTCACATCTCTTAGGTTGCCCCATAACTCACTAGAAAAATTTACACATGATCATGATGCATGACAATTTACGTTGTCTAATTCCTTCTACAATTAAACAACTGCTAGCAAACTTCTGAGTTATTTAGCTTCTTGTTTATTCAATTCTATATATCGTCACAACACATTTATGCTCCATTAAATTTTCAACAATACAACAAAATAGTCGTGACATTATAAAAATGTCATTTTCCAAAATGTAATAAAAGTGATTCATAAATATTTGATACTTGTATCAAATCACAAAGAATCATTCTCTAAAGCGTATTTGTTTTTGTAATAACTGAAACTCAATATCATTATGCCCATCAAGTTTACAAAACAACATAAGTTAGATTTTGTTTGTTATAGCGTATTAAGACATCATTCATAAGACATAAGTGTAAATAATTTTATTTTGAGATGCATAAACTCATGTATACATTTTCCTTATTTGTTGATACAATGTCTAATAGCAACACACGGCCAGTGTCCATAACGAAAGAACAAAGAAAATAGGACCAATTAAATTTCACTTATACGACATTTGGATCTTCTTGGTTCAATATATACTTTTAACTAGATAAACAAATAAGTTTTTCAACATATGTATTATATATCAAGCAACCATTCATGGGAAATAGTTACAAACTTCTTAAACCGCAAAAACAAGTTGGTACAATCTTCACGATATAATATTCACATCTTATAGCCAACCTTGTAATTAACACCAATTTCCAACACAACTCAATTGTGTCTTACGACAAAGATAATTGAGCCCTATATTCACTTGGTGCCCCCACAATTCACAAACTTCTTGGTATAATAATGACTCAGGATATAAATAGCAATTGGATGTTAGTATTCCTCGTAAACAACGTAAAATCGGAGAACACTTCTTGTTTCCTCTGATACATATTAGGTCTGAAAAGTGGTCTTAAGGTCTCCAAAATATCTTTATTTCAAATCAGATGCCAATTTCGATATCCTGAGTCATTATTATATGTCTTAGATATATTACAGTGCGAATTTAGAGACATTTTATTTCAAGGCCCAGTTGTCCCGAAAACCGTGGATAATAACCTTTAAAATCAGCGGTTTTCAGCGATATTTGGAATCCAAAAATATTTTTTCCCTAAAGGTATTTATAGACCCGTTACGTCTATAAATAGCAATTGGATGTTAGTATTCCTCGTAAATAACGTAACTCGTAAATAACGTAAAAACAGAGAATATTTCTTGTTTCCTCTTATACAGACTAGGTCTGAAAAGTTGTCTTAAGGTCTCTAAATTATCTTTATTTCAAGTGAGATGCCAATTTCGTTATCCTGAGTCATTATTATATGTCTTATAGATATTACAGTGCGAATTTAGAGACATTTTATTTTAAGGACCAGTTGCCCCGAAAACCGTGGATAAAAACCATGAAAAGCAGCGGTTTTCAGCGATATTCGGAACCAAATATATTTTTTCCGTAAAGGTATTTATAGACCCGTTACGTCTATAAATAAAAATTGGATGTTAGTAGCCCTCTTTAAACAACGTGTAAACGGAAAAAACTACTTGTTTCCTCTAATACACACAATGTGTGAAAAGTGGTCTTAAGGTCTCCAAGATATCATTATTTCAAATCAGATGCCAATTTCGTTATCCTGAGTCATTATTATATGTCTTAGAGATATTACAGTACGAATTTAGAGACATTTTTTTTCAAGGCCCAGATGTCCTGAAAACCTTGGATAATAACCTTCAAAATCAACGGTTTTCAGCAATATTCGGAAACCAAAAATATTTTTTCTTAAAAGGTGTTTATAGACCCGTTAACTCTATAAATAACAATTGGTTTTAGTATCCCTCTTTAAACAACGTAAAAACGAAGATTAATACTTGTTTACTCTAATATAGATAATGTCTGAAAAGTACTCTTAAGGTCTTCAAACTATCTTTATTTCAAATCAGATGTCAATTTCGACATCCTGAATCATTATTATATGTCTTAGAGATATTACAGTGCGAATTTAGAGACATTTTATTTCAAGGCCCAGTTGTCCCGAAAAACGTGGATAATAACCTTGAAAATAAGCGGTTTTCAGCGATATTCGGAAACCAAATTGTTTTTCCCTAAAGGTATTTATAGACCCGTTACGAGTATAAATAGCAATTGGATGCTAGTATTTCTCGTAAACAACGTAAAAATAGAGAATACATCTTGTTTCCTCTGATACAGACAAGGTCTGAAAAATGGTCTTAAGGTCTCCAAAATATCTTTATATCAAATCAGTTGCCAATTTCGTTATTCTGAGTCATTATTATATGTCTTAGAGATATTACAGTGCTAATTTAGAAACATTTTATTTCAAGGTCCAGTTGTCCCGAAAACTGTGGATAATAACCTTTAAAATCAGCAGTTTTCAGCGATATTTGGAATCCAAAAATATTTTTTCCCTAAAGGTATTTATAGACCCGTTACGTCTATAAATAGCAATTGGATGTTAGTATCTCTCTTTAAACAACGTAAAAACGGAGAATACTCCTTGTTTCCTCTAATACACACAATGTCTGAAAAGTGGTCCTAAGGTCTCCAAACTATATTTATTTCAAAACAGATGCAAATTTCGTTATCCTGAGTCATTATTATATGTCTTAGAGATATTACGGTGCGAATTTAGAGACATTTTATTTCAAGGCCCAGTTGTCAAGAAAATCGTGGACAATAACTTTCAAAATCAACGTTTTCAGTGATATTCGGAAACCAAAAATATTTTTTATTAAAGGTATTTATAGATCCGTTACGTTTATAAATATCAATTGGATGTTAGTATCCCTATTTAAACAATGTAAAAACAGAGAATACTATTGTTTCTTCTAATACAGATAAGGTCTGAAAAGTGGTCTTAAGGTTTTCAAATCAATATATATATATAAAAGAGGCTTTTTTCGAGCAATTCTATTGGTCAACATCATCTTTTTCAATTTTTGGAAAATATATTTTAAGATCTTGCAAGATTACGAAAAAAATACTATGTATATTTTTAATATCACAACTATTATTTACGTAAGAAAAAATTGATTATCAATCTGACAAAAAAGTTATAATGCAAAACATTTCGAAACTTATATATTTGGATTCTTAACGAAAAATGCTTTCATAAGAGTATAAATTTTGTATTTTTTACTACCATATCATTTATAAGATCATATAACTATAACCTAAGTATATGAAAATTAAATAAATGACTTTTAAAATATTTTTTATTATTCTAATATTAGTATAATGGTTTAGTAGCATTCAAGAAATAATTAATTTATAGAAAAATATGATGTAGTACTTAGTATGTTATTTGTCCCACATTGAAAAATAACGTAGGTGTGGTGAATATACTACATATAAAAAGTAGAATTGTCTCACATCGAAAATTTACCTTAAGATATGGTGATCCTATGATTATAAATATGAGTCATAATTGGAACTTATGTATCCACCCAAAAACTTTTGAGTCTCTTTAAGTATTGTCTTAGAATATCTCTTACAAGTTTGTATTATTATCTTTACAATAGTGAAATTTACATCATAAAAAATTAATTTAGGAAAGTTTCATAAATAATACTTTGGATATAAAAAATTAAGTGGATAATTTTTTAATTATTATATAAAATAAAAATAATAGAAATATATATTTTAAAGAAAAAAGATGGTGTACTACTTAATATATTATTTTTCTCACATTGAAAAATAATGTAGATGTGGTAAACATTTACGTATAAATTGTAGAATTATCCCACATCGAAAAAATAACATAAAGTGGCTAATCCTATGATTATAAATAGGTGTCGTCCTTAAATCTTAGCTATTAACCCAAATTTTTTCGAATCTCTTAAAAATTGTCTTAGAGATCTCTTAAAAGTTTGTAAATGTGATGAATATACTATGTATAAATAGTAAAATTGTCCCACATCGTAAAATTAACATAAGGTAGGTGATCTTATAATTATATATAGGAATCATCCTTTGACCTTATATATCAAAGTAAAATCTCCTATAATTATATTTAGGAATCATCCTTTGACCTTATATATCAAAGTAAAATCTCCTATAATTATATATAGGAATCATCCTTTGACCTTATATATCAAAGTGAAATCTTTGAAGTCTCTTAAGTATTGTTTTAGAAATCTCTTAAAAGTTTGTGTATTATTATCTCCGTAATTGTTAAATTTACATCATCAAAAACTAATTTAGAAAAGTATTATTAAAAAAAATGTAAGTATCATTACAAAAATTATGAAGATAATATAGTTACATTCGTGGTAAAAAAATCTCGAAAGTATAAAAACTCATACTATTTATTTGCACATACTTGGTGTAATTTTTAGTATGGTATTTTCCCACATTGAAAAATAATGTAGGTATGGTGAATATATTACTTATAAATAGTAGAATTATCCCACAAAAGAAAATTATCATAAAGTGGGTGATCTTATATTTACAAATAGGAATCATATTTGGAAATAAAGTTTCAACCCAAAATCTTTTGAGCCTCTTACATATTGTCTTAAAAAGCTCTTAAAAGTTTGTATTATAATCTAAATTATAGTTAAATTTACATCATTAAATATTAATTTAGAAAATTATCATAAATAATAATTTTGATGATAAATTATTTAATGTGTTATTTGAAAAACAATGTAGCTATGGTAAAATTGTCCCACATTGAAAAATTATCATAAGGTGGAGTGATCATAAATATGATCATCTTTTTTATATTGTTAATAAAAGACTTTTAAAATATAATAAGTGACCTTTAAAATATTATTTTATTATTCTAATATAGAAAAAGATGGTGTACTATTTAGTTTTTTATTAGTCCCACATTGAAGAATTATGTATGTATGGTGAATATATTACATATAAATAGTAAATTATCCCACATCAAAAAATTACTATAACATATGGTGATTCTATGATTATAAATAGTAGTCATCCTTGAACGTAGTTATAAACCCATAACTTCTGATCTTAAGTATTGTGTTGAAGAGTTCTAAAAATTTGTATTTAATCGTCACAATAGTGAAATTTACATTATTAAAAATTAATTTAGAAAAGTATCATAAATAATAATTTTGATGATAAACTACTTAATGTGTTATTAGTCTCACATTGAAAAATAATGTATTTGTGATAAATATATATACTAAGTGTAAATTGTAAAATGATCCTATGTCGAAAAATATCATGAGGTGGAGTGATAAAAAATATGATTATAAATTGGAGTCATTTTAGTCTCTTAAGTATTGTCTTAATGAAACTCTTAAAAGTTTGTATTTTATCTTCATAATAATGAAATTTAAACCATCAAACTTAATTTAGGAAATTTAGAAAAGTATTATATAAGTAATAATTTTGATGGTGTACTACTTAATAAGTTATTTGTCCCACATTGAAATATAATACAAGTATGGTAAATATGCTACGTATAAATAGTATAATTGTCTCACATCGTAAAATTATCCTAAGGTGGGGTGATCCTATAATTATAAATAGAAGTCATCATTAGAACTTAGATATCAACCCAAATCTTTTGAGTCTCTTAGATATTGTCTTAGAGAGATCTTAAAAGTTTGTATCCACATTAGTGAAACCTACATTATCAAAAATGAATTTAGGAAGGTATCATAAAAAAATAAAGTGAAAAATCTTTTATTTATCTCAATATACATTTCCTATATTATATTCAAGTGATGCTTATAGTTTTATCTAAAACCTTTTACATTTTATTTCACAACAAAAATATTGTGAAAATGAGTCATCTTTTAAAGTTAGATATTCACCCAAAATCTTTTGAATCTCTTAAGTATTATCTTATAGAACTCTTAAAAGTTTGTATTATTATCCCCGCCTTAATGAAATTTACATCATCAAAATTAATTAAGGAAAATATCATAAATAAAAATTGAAGAAAATATCATAAATAATAATTTTAATGGTGTACAACTAAATATGTTATTTGTCCCATATTGAAAAATAATGTAAGTGTGGTGAATATACTATGTATAAATAGAGGAATTCTCCCATCGGAGAAATATCACAAGCTGGAGTGATCATGCGATTATACGTAAGAGTCGTCCTTGGAATTTGATATCAATCCAAAATCGTTTAAGTCTCTCAAATATTGTTTTTGAGAACTCTTAAAATTTTGTATTAATTATGAAAATAATCTAATTATAAGATTCGTAGTAAAAAAAAAATGTTATCATTATAGTATAAAATCTCATATTATTTGTACATACTTAGTGTAATTCTTAATATGTTATATATCTCACCTTGAAAAATAATGTAAGTGTGGTGAAAATATTAATACCTATAAATAGTAGAATTGCCCCATATCGGGTAATTACCACAAGGTAGGGTGATCAACCCAAAATCTTTTGATTCTCTTAAGAATTGTCTTAGAGAGCTTAATTCTTAGGTACCTTAGATCATTTTTCGAGTCATATAGATCAAATATAACTTGATTCCTGCCAAGGTTATTGGTAAAATATGTTTAAAATAGAAGTTGAATCAATATATTAATATTATTTTCTTAAACATTACGGAGTATATTTTATTATAGTCTTAAAATTTCAAAAGTTTATTTTTACAAGTTAATTGTTATAGGAAAATTATGAAAATGACATTAACGTAGACCCGTGCATCGCACGGGCATGAAATCTAGTTTTAATTAGTATATTGATTAATACTTTGCCTTTTTATATTCCGTTTTTAGGTTTTTTTTACATTTGATTTAGAGAGGGAGAATTTGTGATTATAAAGTCGAGAAATGTTTTAGGAGATGAAAGTTTACAACTTTATTAGTATGCTACTCTGCCTTTGTATTTTTAATTTTTTTTTTTTTTAAATTTAACTTGGAATTGTCATCCTATTATCTACTCAATGTAGCTTTTTTATGTTATTGTATATATATATAATAATATATATGTATAGATTACAAAGAGTTGGTAAATAAGATGTAATAATGGGCATCAATTGATATATTTAATTTGAAATTTAGTTTTCTTTTGTAAGGTATACAAAAAGGCAAGAGAAAATAAAAGGGCAACAATTATGTAGGTTTCTTATTATTTTTAATTAATTATAAAAGTGATATGTGGCAAGAAGTTGAGACGTGACACGTGTCACCTCAATGGAGGCTCAACAAGCCTTTTTATATTATTGTAAGATATTAACAACGAGAGTAGTAAATATGTCTCTTATTTTGTTTGATAAATTTTGTATCTATATAATAGAAAATATACTATAGATGGTAAATGTATTAATTAGGCAAGTCTAACGAAATTTTATAACTGTATTTCAAAAAATAAACTTAAAAAAGGTAAATAGGAATAGCCTGGGCAGAGTCGGACACCAAACCTAATAAAATTAAATACGTAAATGTCAAATGTTTTACACCCAATTTTTTTTTTTTTTGCTATAGCACGAGATTCGCACTAGTTCATTAATAATACCAAACTCCGTATCTTTTTAAAAAAACCCAAAAAGCGAAAAAAAAAAAAAAAAAAAACTCGATTAGGCAGTTGCCTAACTCGCATAATAGTAGACGAGTATAAAAGCCAACCCCCCGTCTCGAACGCAAAATTTAAAGCGAAAGCATAAACCCTAAAACATTAGCGCCACCTCAATCTCTCTCCTCCTAAAACCCTTCATTCTCCCAAAAACAACCTCCAATGGCCGGCCTTATGCAATTCTGGGGTAAACTCTTCACTCCCTTTTTCTACTCTCTCTTTTCCCTCCTTTTTTTTTTACTGTCGCCTTGATTTCTTTATTCGTTTTATATTCTCCATCTTTTCTTTACTCTTTTTGGACGTGTAGTTGTGTATTTTGTGTGGTCCAAATTCATTTGTATGTAATGTAGTGTGTTTTGTGTGGTCTAAATTCATTTCCTTAAATTTTGTGTAAAAGGCAATGGAGAATAAATGAGTGACTAGGATGGAGTATTTAAGTTTTCAGTTATGTTTTGTTTGTATCTGCTGATATTATTCGATTCTCGAATTTAATCTTACATGTGTAATTTTTTTCACTGAACTGACGGAACCACTACAAATTAGTACTCCGGTAGTTTGTTAATTTCTATGGAATTTACTTACAAAGCCGATGATATCGTCTCGCCAAGTCAAGCGTCTCTATTAAAAAACACAAATTAACGAAACGATACGGATTTTACTTGACGAGACGATATCATCCACGGTTTGGATTTGTAATATGTATTTTTCCTACATCTTCTCCTTATGACTTCGAATTTTAAATATTAAAGGTTTTATTAAGTCTGAAGTAAATGTACAAATTACTCGGTATTAATACTGGAAGTTTATTGCAAACAGTTTGAATAGGTGTATCGAAACTAGGTTGTAAGATTGTATATGTCTCTGAAACTGATGCTAAGTTCAGTAGCGATTGTAATGTAATATGCTGTCGAAATATGCTAAGTTGTTCTGTTTGGCAATATGCTGTCCGTCACTGTGAGAAATTAGTTCAGCAGTGATTGTAATGTAATATGTTTCCCGAATATGCTAAGTTGTTCTGTTTGACAATTTACTGTCATTTGGAGAAATTAGTTTAGTAGTGATTGTAATGTAATATGCTGTCCGAATATGTTACTTTGTTGTCCGTCATTTGGAGAAATTAGTTCAGTAGCGTTTGTAATTCCTGGAGTGGTCAAATATGGAGTACTAAGCTCTGTTATTATGGTGTCTTTGTTAGGTCTTGAGGTTAAGGCGAAAGTGCCAAGTAAAGTAAGCCTTGGGGGTGGATCTCTCGTCCATATTTCTCAGGTATTTGTTTGTATGCCCTTTTGTTTTGATACTGTTACGGAACTTTTGTGTTTTGATCTGTTAGTTGAGTGCATGCTTGTGTTTTGCGCTGTCTAGGTTACCCTCGGTCCCGGTGGCCTAAGTGACCTTAAGAAGGATAATGAGACTGTGATGGTCCACGTTAAAGTTGGTGAGAAGAAGCTGGTTTTGGCCATCCTAAGCAAGGATACTCCTCAGAGATCATTTGATTTGGTCTTTGATGAAGATTTTGAGATTTCTCACAACTGGAAGAACGGAGACGTTCATCTCTTGGGATACCAGAATGAATCGGTGGATCTATATCCTTGATCACATGTGGTTCCTGCATTCACTAATATATTTACAGCTTTTTTAGAGGCCTCTAAATTTTCCTCTCTTTCGTTATCTTTTGCCTAAAACCCACTTCCAGGTTATAAAAATTTCAATAAGCCATTGCCTTTTCAATTAAATTGAATTTTGGCTTAAAATTACCATTTAGCCATTTTCTTACAATTAAATGAATTTCTCTTTCAATTAAATGAATTGGAAAATCCTGATTATTAGCCTCTTCAAATAATTTACGAGGAACTTTTTCATGCTACACCCACTATTTTAACTGTAGTTTATGTATACAATTCATTATTGTTTGGCTTCCTTGACTCCGGTTCGGCCGCTGCTTCGTCTTGTTCACTGATTCGGAAATTGGTAAGTTGTTTAATGTTGCTATTTAGTTTCCCTCATATTCAAAGCATATTGATTTTATATTTCAATGCTAACTATATCTCCCTACTATCTGTTTACAGATTCTTCTGATGAAGAAATGGAAGATGTCCCAATTGCAAAGGAGAACGGTAGATACTTTGTCTGATATTTCTTCCTATTTTTTCTATTTCTAGCCATCTTCTTATAGACTTTGATTTCTTAGGGCAAGTTGGTGCACCAGCTGCTATTACTCTTGCTGCAAAGCCCATGGTGATCAAGTCGTTGCCTGAGGTCAACGACGAGTCTTCTGAGGAGTATTCCAGTGATGATGATGATGATGATAGCAGTGATGATGATGCCGATGATGTTGACACAAATGAGGTATATGATGATAGAATTTCAGTTTAATATCCTACATAGTAGTTGGCCGTGTCGTAGCGAAAATTCGACTTATATATCAGAGTGGTGCTTAAAAGCTAATATTCTGTTTGCTTAATCCTAATATTTATGTAATATGTATGTGGTGCTTAAAAGCTATGTTGTGTTTACTGTAGACTCTTTACACGGCCTGGTTAATTAGTGTTCAGAGATGGTATGACACTAGCACACTTATTTTCAGCCAAAATCACGAGAAATTCATCAAAAGTAGGCGAGTCCAACACTTGTGCACTCTATAGTTATACAGGATAGCAACCATTTTATAGTCAGGCTTGGGCGTGTTTTGAAGATTTTTATTTGTAATTCTTTTTCAGGATGGGACAAGTGTTAGTGAGGGTGATGAGGACGACTCAGATGACTCAGAGGAAGAGACACCAGCCAAAGTGGTATTGCTTTTAGCTGAATTCTTTTTGTAAGACATACGAAGCCTTTGTTTTGCCTACTTGAATGCTTTTTTTTGTTGTTGTTGCAGGCGGATGCAGGTAAGAAAAGACCCAATGCTGCTGATGCAAAGACACCACCGCAGGCCAAGAAGGCTAAGGTAGCCACACCTCAGAAAATAGGTGCTAGTTCTGATCCTTACCATCTGGCCATTTTATGCAATTAGATTAGTACGACTAGTAACCTTGTTAGTTGTTACTGGACAAGTATTTAAGTGTGCTTGTGTTTGTTGACAGATGGTAAGAAAGGTGGTCAACCTAAAACTCCTGCTGGTGACAAAACCCCCAAGTCTGGTGGAAGCGATGCTTCCTGCGGTTCATGCAAAAAGTAAGTATCGTGCCTTTTAGCAAATCTTTTATGAGACAGTTGTGTGACAGTAGTATGGATACGACAAAGTCATCTACTAATTAAATAAGGAATGAGAATCAATTACCCTGCTTATATACATTCAACTGTGTTATGTATGCTTTACAGTATGTGTTTTTATGTGTCTTGCCGAGTCATTTTTATTGTGAAATGTAACTCATCTGCCCTGTCTCGTGTTTTTTGAGTAGTTTAGATGTGGCTTGCTTGGTTTAATGTTCATTTCTGTTCAAAACGGATTTGTGCACATCGAATGCTACTACTGTTTTCAAATATAAATCACCTTATCATCCTCGTTCACCAAGTAAATCCGTTCTATAATACTTTTATGATTGATTCAGATCAGCGATCTGCAGCTTCTAGTCATTTAACCCACTTATCAACGTTTTCTTCATCGAGCCACATACGTACATGTGCAAAAATTATAATTGAAGTTTGAATTTGTCTTAACTTTGGCTTGTTATAGGAGCTTTAAATCAGGAACTGCTTTGGAGTCCCACAATAAGGCCAAGCATGGTGCCAAATAGATGATCACTCAACATATGGGTGAGGACTGAGGTGTGCTAGGAAAGTGAATGAAGAGATTTATCTCAAATTTTGATTTTTTGCGGCAGAGGTTTCTGGAATATGAAGGCATATCAACTAAATACTTAATATAGTGTGGTTTATTTATGGTAAAACGCTAGTGTGGACAAGTTACTAGTTAAATGATTGAATTTATCAATTAATCTCGTTCGTGTTCCGGCTTCTCTTGTGATTTGGCATTATGGTATATTTCTTGTTATTATTTCCAAGTTGCTAATAAATTTCCCGAATTCATTGTTTTGAAATCAATGGGGAATTATCCCACAACCAAACTTGGGGGTGTCGAGACCCAGTATGGTTCAATGAGTTAGTTTGGATTCGACATTTTGGAATAGGTTGATAAGTTTAACAAGTTCTACAAATGACATCTCTCTAAATTTGCTTTTATGCTATGTAAATGTAGTAACTATTCAATATCAATATTTTCAAAACTGTCACCTATACTCGAAATTAGCAAGATACAAGCGGAAGTTGATTATAACACAAAGAACGGCAATAAAGTTACGTTTGAGTGATATGGCTTCAATCTAGGTAGCACGGACACTTCTCCTAATCAGCCGTCCCGTGTCGGACACACGGACACCTATAAATAAGGAATGCGAGATTGAAAGACTAGAAGAGGTTGATTAGAAGATGAGTTTGGGTGGGAAACGGATTAGAAGATGAGTTTGAGTGGGAAATGAGAATAAATTATAGTTAAAGTCAAGTTTTACACTCAATTTTTTACATTTAATATCAAATACTAACACAAAAATAAAATTGTATGTTATTTATAACTATAAAATATATATTTTATTAAATTTAAATGCCGTGTCCCGTGTCCTTAATTTCACGAGATGCTGTATCATGTGTCCGTGTCGTGTCCGTGTCCGTGTCCGTTTTGGTGCTACCTAGGCTTCAATGATACATGTCCATTTCACCAAAATGTCTTTCCCACGGTCACATTACCATTCAATATGCTTAATGGTAATTTCATCAAATTGTGTAAAACCAAAGATGATTTTGTTATGTTACTTTTCAAATTCATCAATCTGTTTCATAATTTATTTTATGTTACGACTCTAGCAGGGCCGTCTCAGAGATTTCGGGGGCCCTGTGCGAAATTATAAAATGAGGCCCTATGTAAGTATCTTACAAATCATTCAAACATTTTGTTCCGATATTTT
Organism: Heliosperma pusillum; assembly: GCA_022085475.1. Taxonomy (NCBI): domain Eukaryota; kingdom Viridiplantae; phylum Streptophyta; class Magnoliopsida; order Caryophyllales; family Caryophyllaceae; genus Heliosperma; species Heliosperma pusillum. The sequence goes on from JAIUZE010070028.1 coordinate 146,011, forward strand.
TACTTTGAACGAATAATATATATAGGTGTACTATTACGTTTACAAAATTGTGAAATATTTTGCTTGGGTTAAATATTTTCTTATGAACTTTTCAATTTATTTTAAACAAAAAATATATCTCATGTTTATCAAAATTTTTATAACAACTATTTTTCGTAATCACTAGTATTTTATAACATAAACTTAACTTTAACTATTTTAATAATGCTTAGTAGATTTGTCAACTTTTATCCATATTTTCTAACATAAATTATACTCCGTACTATGTATCTTTGATTCATGGTATGAAATTAGTTACGGAGTCTTGTTTATTAGAAATAGAGAAAATGTTGAAAATATATGTGAAAGTTAAATTAAAGGGAAACAATTTGAAAGAAAAATAATGCTAGGATGTACAAAATAAAAAAGTAGAGGCTATTAGTAATTGAGCGGGTCCCACAATATAAAAAGGAAATAAAATGCTAGTGTGAAGATTTGAACCCAGATGGTTGTTGGAAAATATTAGTAGTTTACCATCTGCTCTACTGAGTATCTATGATTTTATTCTCTCATATTTCCATATTTTAATATTTGTAATAGATTTGGGCCCCGAATTTTGGGGGCCCTGTTCACCCGCACCACCTGCACTCCCTAATAGCCGGCCCTGGACTCTAGACATGTCAATGCAAGATAAAATAGAAAAATGATTTCATCTACGAAGAGGATAGGCAACCATCAAGACATGTCGACATGCATATATAGTTCTACCACACTCGCTACCGTTGAGTTGTATTGCCAGTTCGCCACTCGATACACTACATTACCCGTTTATACAGTGGCAGAGCCAGGATTTCAATTGAGGGAGCGCGAACACCTTCTAACATAAGGTACACTTGAAAAAATTTCTAAAAGTCTAACTAAAATTTTAAAAAATCTCAACCGCTAGGGAGGCGAGCACCCCTGCTAGCCCCCCAGTTCCACCACTGCATTCATAAAACACTGTGTTAGTGTACAAAACTGAAAAAAAAAAATGTGTTGTGAAAGTATTATTATTAATGCAAATGCAGGCAGAGCAGTTAATTTCAATAACGGAATTCGATATGAGCAAAGTGTGTATACAAGCGCAAATCATACTCCTCCAATTGGTATCAACAGTATTTCTTATACAGTATTTCCTATATTTCCAACAATGCTTACATTGAGTATAATAAGTTTAGACTACTCATCATTTTTTCCTCTACTAAGCATGATTCAACATATTACCGCCATGTAGGATAGTGCTAGTATATTAAGATGTCAAGTCGGCAGATTTGGCTACTGCATGAGAGTAGTATATGACTGTAAAAGATGAAGGAGATTCAACATGAAAGCAAAAGAGAGACACAACACTCGAAACAAGATAGAGTCAAAATCCCAGAAGATTCAACATGCGTACGAAAAGATCCAAACATGGTGCACTGCTGCAAGTTACAATCCAAGACTCTTGGAATAGCATTCAACTAAATCAAAGCATTACAAAATAGCCTTTCTAAGAAAGGTGGAACTTAGAATAGAGAAATGTCTACAACTGCAAAGACTGAAAATCCGACAATGAATTCTCTTCAGGAAAGCAGCAAAATCTGCAACCTGCAAACTCAACCCTCCAGATGACCTGTACACACAAATTTCATGATAAACTACCATTAATTAACAACTTTGTTCTTGAGCAGGGGATCGGCACCTGCAAAACTGGCAAAGTTACGTAAGTTTTTTGTGTCCCGAATAAAAAAGGTACCGTTTATGTTCAGATGGTATAGAGAACAAAACCTAATAGGTTACCATGTCAAACACATCGATCTCACTACTGCAGAAGCGCTGAAGCTATATTGAGAAACAAACAGTTAAATCCGACTAACTGACAATAACAAACCAGCCATAGATGTAGCAACATTACCTATCATGCTCATTTCAAGAAAAGAAAACAAAAAGATCAACAATTGTAAACCACACATTTGCACCGAGCCTATCACATATATGCAACTCTCCGTTAGGCGTATGACACATTTGCGTGTCGTTAGCAGCTGCTTTGAAAGAGTAAACTCTTGAAAATGTTGAAATGAACGTCAAACTTTACTAACTGCCAAACAAGAGTACTACACTGTCGTAAAATTCAAGGCAAAAATATAGAGGCTAGCAACATCATTTGAGGAACAAACACACAAGTTTAAATATGCTGGACATCTGATACGTAAGAACTAACCTACTCTATAAATGAGGAATACACAAGTTTATGCCTTAGTCTCACTAGAGACTGGCGAAGCCTTCTTAGATAGGACTCACTGAGCAACAAAGGACACATTTACAATCAATTAAGTACACAGAAGAGACAAGTCGTATCAGAACATAAGCCAAGGACACACATCACATGATCACAATAACATGCAATGCCAATTATATTTACTATAGATAGAGGAGAAACACATCAGATTCCACATGGCATAAGTGTGAACCTGCACACCTGCACATTGGAAAATGGGCAGTAAGAAAGATTCATGAGCACTCTTGGCCTATGACAAAACGTTGTTTCTTTCGCTACTTACACTACACATGATGAAGAAAATTGAGGAACTAACCATGTCATGCACTAATCAATATCCATATCCTTCCTGCTGTTGCTGTTGGGGAGCATAGTTCTGCTCCCCATTGTGAGTTGGTCCATCATAAAACCTATCATCATTGCTTTTAGCGGCTCCAGTGTGGTCCTTGGCTCGTTGAGCATCTTCCTTTTCCCGATTCCACTGCTCAATCTTTGCACGCCTCTCTTCACTTCCTTCTCTTACAGGACTTCTATCCCTTCTTCTACCACCAGGACTTCGGCTTCTTCCTCGCCTAGGATCAGGGCTTGTGGTCTTATGTCGGCTGCTCCGACTTTCATAATAGGCTTCCCTATCATCATGCCTTCTACTGCTATAGCCATGTCCATGGTGTCGGTCATCATAGTCATAGCTCTTGCGGCGGTATGGACTACGGCTTCGCATTCTCCTGTACCTTCCATACAGCTGGCGCCTCAATTCCCTGACAAAGACAAATAAAACCAAAACGATCTTAGTGTTAAAGAATAAACTATGTGTTAAATTTAACAAGGGCTAAAAAAGCCCTATATGTTACCTGCCAATTCTCTTGAGATGCATGAAATTGCAATACCCACCACGATTGCAGGTATTCTCTTCATACTGCCTGCAGGTGGCTTCGCGGAAATCTGTGACTGGAGAGAAATCCACAATGATAGGACGACCTAAAAAAAATTTGGAAGGCAGTTAGGGCGCTGATACTTTATTATTACAACTTACGAACAAAATAAGTATAACATCAACTCAGTGAACATAGGTGAAAAAAGAAAGAGGCATCCCGACGCCTCAATGTGTGTGGCAGTGGCAAGCTAAGAGCAGTTGGACGTATACAAGCTTATCCCTACATTATAGGGTGGAGTGACTAATTATTATACATGGTTCATAGTGAGAATCGTGTCATTAAAGGAACTCCATATTACAAGAAAAAGCACACAGACTATTGTCATGTTACCAGCATAGTATCTCCCACTCAAATTGCCAAGTGCCTTCGAAGCCTGCTCTTCTTCTCTGTACTGAACATAGACATTACCAACCTGCAGATGACGGTATAATGCAATCAATATATATACTTATTAAACATATGATGATTAAATGATACTTTGTATAATGCAACATAAGACGGAAAAAATACAAATTTACGAGTATCACACTGACCATGTGATCAGCCAGGTTGTCACAGACATTCAGTGACTCAATCTCTCCATATTTGTTGAGCTCCTCAAACAAATCTTCATAGAAATCCTATACAATGACAAGCAGAAAAATAAGTCAAGCCTAACAAACTTACTCACATTAACACATACTTGATACTAGCCTACTAGGAAACATTAATTTTCAAAACCACAAACAGACATTAGAGCTATGTTAGCCATGATTAGAAGTATCCAAGCGCGTTATCTAAGTGGTCTTGACCCAGCTATTTTTATTCATAAATTCTCTTTTTAGACGAGCATTATCCGTTTTAAGCTTAAGGCGGGTCAAATACATACCAAATCACCGTGCTTGTTGCATATGAAATACCAAAAGTTTTGTCATTATTACCCGGTAGTATTTGACCCGTCTTACGCAAGACTTACTTATTTTGATTACATAATCTCACATTTTTGGTTTAAACTGAGGTATCAAATTATCAAGTCCAATTCCTGGACAATGGGTACACGAGCTTAGCAATTTAGCATATACTAAAATTATCCCGGTGATTTGATTTCCTTTGCTTTTGGCACAAAAACCAAGGAAAGACTAGGTGTCCATCTGGGATTATTGTTAGTGGATAACAAGTCGACAATCATGGTGCATTCCGCGATACAAACAAAACAATCATGGTGCATTCCGCGATACAAACAAATAGAGTAGCCAAGTCTACGGTAGCAAGTAGTGAAGCAAAACTAAAGGCAAAAAGAGAACAAATTTCCCAATTCAAGGGCAGTGCCACAAAAGACTAAGCACATAGATGGCAATTTCAAATTGAATTATTAAATACTCCCTAATTAAATACTGCATTCGACAAGTTGGAAATTAAAAGGCAAACCCCTCATATGAGTTATGACACATAAAAGGAGTGTCCCGGGATATTTTGGAGCGTATTTAGAGCCACCATAATTCTATGAATATCTTACTATTCACTCTGAATTTTAGAATAAAAGACAATTAAAAAAATAATAAAAGGAAAGGAAAGAACCTCAAAATGGTTTTGAATATCGCGAGGATGGATGGGATTACCATTGACGTCAACACCAGGAGTAATCATATCAGGACGTTGATACATGTTAGAGAGTAAAAGTGTGGGACTAACACTTGGTTTAGTATGAAGCCTTGAACAACGATCACCATGTCTACATGCTCCTATTTTAAAGTAAAATGGACAATTCACTCTATCTTTCTCCGTTCCAAATATCGACGCCAAGTGTTCCGCCATTCTTCTACCTTCCTATTCTATTCTCTTCTCTTTTCTTCTTCTCTAGGGTTTGTTTGTTTTATGTGACACGGATTTGTAATTTGGATTTGGGTCTGCTTTTTATACCATCAATATGGATTTGGATATTCTACATTTCTAGATGTTTATGTTTGTTACGGGATATTTTATACTAAGCTGGTTTGCCCGAGTGGTTAAGGGGGGAAGACTTAAGATCTTCTGCACATAAGTGCGCGTGGGTTCGAACCCCACAGCCAGCATTTTAGGTCAAATTGATTTCCTTTTTTTTGTTTTTTTTTTGTCAAATTTTGATACACTTCCTCAAAAATAAATTACCAAAATTTTGGGCTACATTTAAAGTTCATTTTGCACATCATATATTATCATGTAAAGAAACGAATAGAGTAATAAATACTCCAGGGGAAAACACAGAGAAAAAAGATAAAATTATTTGGAGTGATATAACAAAATTTCACAATGGTTAGCTTTGTTAAGAGTAGGATGAAAAAAAAGTTCTTTACTGGAAATTAAAAAAGTCGGTTTTGCTTCGATGGAAATTAAAAAGGTTTTTGTTGTGTATATAAGGCTAAAATTGAACAACTTATGAGCTTTACTACTAAATTCCACTATTACATATGGACCTTGATTGAAATGAAGGAAAATATGTTATTAATAGAATTGGTGAAGAAAAAATAGGAAAAACGTTAATGATTAAACCCACATTAAGGCCAAGCTTCAGTAGTGCAACTTTTTTTTTGGACAAATTGAAAGGAAAAAAGGTCGCATCAAGGATTTTTGCTATTATGTGAGCTCTCTTATTGAGTTTCTTGGGACAATGACTAAGAGAAAAGCAACGACGGAGATAAATAAGACACTATAAATCCTTGATGATATCTCGAGAATCATATGACATGTGCTCGCCTCATTAACTTCCAGCGCTAGAGTTAGGTAATCCGCACTTGAATCAATGTGTCGAAATCCTACCTTATATGCATGATCAATAGTAAAGAAGAGGGTCTTAGCCTTGGCTTGCAGGGCAGATTTACTTCAAAAAACCATTTGACCTATAATCCATCCAACATAAGCCTCTCACAAAATTTTATTGTGTTCGGAGTTCAGTTTTGAGCCCACCAAGTGAACATGAAAATGGGTTCTAAAAAGTGAGTCGACCTCCAATTCCTTGATGCTAGAGTCGAATACCAACATTTTACCATGGTCATCAAATTTCCCAGCCAAGATGTTGCATCTATCTCGCATCATTCATTATTTTCTCGAGAGAACTAGAGAAATCGGAAATCGAACCACTGGATACCATTTCATTCTTGATGTGCCACCGTCTTCATAGAGTACTAACAATGACAGATATCTTCACATAACGACATTGAAGTGCAAAAATCGAGTGATTGAAGAGTCGGGATAGAACATACTAAAGAGCAAGTCTTCCCGCCAGAGATAGGAAAGAGTATAAGCCAACACTACAAGAAAACATAACTTGGGCAAACTAACATTGGCGACTGAAAACGGTCGCCAAACTAACATTGGCGACTGAAAAGAGTCGCCGGAAACAAGTCGCAAGTCTTGGTCGCCTATTGCAATTGGGGCGACTGTAATCCGTCGCCAAATTTGGTGACTGGCAATTTAGTCGCCAAATGGGAAAACTGGCGTCTGACTGTAGCGGCCAAATTGGCAACTAAGGGTCAAAGCAATCGCTAAATTGGCGACAGATAGTAGTCTCTAAATGAGTTACTTCAGTCGCCACTTAGTCGCCATGTCACATTGGGAGGCAGTAGCTACTACTTTTGGTACTCTGTTATTTTTCATGAAAATGCATGCATGTTCCCTATGTGCATGTTCCCTACGTGCCAAAATACATTTCAGTCACCAATTTAGCTGTTATTTTTCATGAAAATCCATGTTCCCTTCGTGCCATTTCAATACTAAACCTCCATAAAACTTTGTCCCCAACAACAAAATCACCACACAAAGACATCAATAAGGCCACACAAGGAAAACCTACTTTCTCATATATAAAATGAGAATGAATCAAAGTTTACAAGTCTAACAAATATGAGTAAAAAGTTTTTAACATCCTTATTAAACGAAGTCCATAACCATGACTACCATGTTTTTTGGGCTTAGGAAAGGGGAACCTAAATCAAGTACAAGCAAAGCTATCTCCCTCTCTTAAACCGCCTTCACTAAAAGGATCTTTAGAATCTTGGAAATGGGGACGAGGACCGGAGTTGCATGAAGAAAAGAAGGCTTCCATGGCATCAAATTTTTCCTTCATTACCCGCATTTGTTCATCCCTTGCGGCATTTAGTCTCGTTTTGGTTCTAGTTCGGCTTTTAGTTTACTTATAGACCGGCTCATAGGGTTTTTTTATACCATGATTCATGGATTTTTCAACATTCTAGACTTCTAGATGTTTCTGTTTGTTACGGAATATTTTATAATAGGAATAATTTTAAGTTTAAGTCATAAATAAAACATCAAGCTGGTTTGCCCGAGTGGTTAAGGGGGAAGACTTAAGATCTTCTGCACATAAGTGCGCGTGGGTTCGAACCCCACAGCCAGCACTTTTTCTATATTTTTTACTCAATTATTTCTAAAAACAAATATTAACAATTATAATTCTACTTAGCTCATATTGTTTTTTTTTTGAGATTTTGGTACACTTCTTCATAAATATATTGTCAAGATTTTGGGCTACATTTAAAGTTCATTTTGCATATAATATAGGGTTATTTAATAAGAATAATCCAACATATGTGACGGGCTTATTTTCGGGGTCGTTAAATCCGGAAACTAGCTATGCCAAATAACAATTTATAAAGCCAAATCTAGACTCAAACCAACCTAAGTAAAAAGGGTAGTAAGGGTAAGACAAGGATCGAACCCAAGGGAAGGCGATGAATGCTAATAATCTAATCTAGACTCTTGCTAAAAACTGATTAAACAAATTAATTAATCTAATCACAAGTTAAACACTAATTGAAACAAAGACTAGAATTACTTACAAACTATGATATTCACAATGGTAAACATGTAGATAACAAATAGGGAGAAAGTTTTTCATGAGAAATGATTGTCAATCCTAGAATCACCAATAACAACTAAATAATCAAAGATTCAAATAAGGGAAAACAACTTAGTGCAATTATCCCAAGTTCCCCCATAATTTAACAAAGTAAAGATCCCTCCTTTCCTCCCTTCTCTAATTATCTATTGCAAAAACTTCTAAGAATTAGCCACCATGAATTAAACCATCCATAAATGACCCAATACAACTAAACCCATACTTATTAAATCATAAGCATAAATAAAGATGCAAGCTTTAAGCACCAAACCAAAGAAGCATGCTAGAATCATGAACTAAAACATTAAACCATGTTCTAAATACATGATAATCCAAAATCCACTCAAAAGATTCTAACTTTTAAACCAAAGTTACAATCTTTCAAGTTGCTTCAACAAATATCAGGACAAATCAACCAAATTTATCAAGACAAAGCAATTTAATCAAACAAACAATTACTAAGATGGTTAGTCCTAACAACAATTCATTCAACAAAGAAAATCAACAAAGGAAGATGGAATTAAATAGAGAAGGAAGGATTAAAAAGTCTTACAATGCTAAAAGGGAAGAACTTGTTCAAATTACACTAAGCAAAAGAAGATTAGCTACCCATAGTCTTCTTAATACAACCAATTTCTAAGTAAAAACCCATTACAAAAGCCAAACTTGAAGAACAAAAAGAGAGAAATGCTAAGGAAAATATGATGTTGTATGGTGAATGCTTCCTCCCCTTGCTCTCTTCAGAAATCTTCTTTTATACCCTTGGTCCGCAAACCTAGGGGCCTTGAAAGATGGGCTTCCAAAAGACAAGACGAGAAAATGAGAAAAACCCGTGCTGAGAGATGACGCAGGCTGCGTCCTACGACGCAGGCTGCGTCGACGCAGGCTGCGTCGAACGATTTTTGCCTTGTTTTTCCTTCTTGACTTTCGTTGACCCCATGGATATTGACCCCGCCTTGACTTCCATTGACCCATTGGGCTTGGTCTTCAAACCTTGATGATTCCTTGCTAGCCCACTTCAAGTTCCGCGTTTTTGGGTTTCGGGTTTTCGGGTTTGACTTTTATTGACTTTACGGAATTTAACTCTCAAAATTGACTTAAAGTACTAAATACTATCATTATTACAAAAACTAAAATTAACATAAAATAAAACTAATGACCCGTAAAAAGTAGAGCGAAAGACTCTAAAAACTACTACTAGACACGACAATATTTGACGTTGTCAAACACCCCCACACTTGGACTTTTACTCGTCCCGAGTAAACTCGAGATTAGCACAAATGACACGAGCCCAACAAAGTGTGTGTGGAAGTATTGACCTCTCTTCCCTCACTACACCCTTCTTATACTCCCTCTTGAACAATCCACCAATGACAAAAACAAAATAAAAAAAACTCAATTCTTGTGACACTCTTCTCTCACTCCCCCTCCTTATATCATCCCTCAAGACTAAGGACACGACATGCCACCTACTCCGACTCAACTCAATTCCTCCCTCCTTATAGCTCCAAACAGAGTAGTATGACCATCTTTGCCTTATCCCAAAGCATAGCGAGATGGTCTTTCCTCAACAATCTTCATACAAATCCACTCCTTATATCACCCCCTTATTACTCCACTAATGCAAATCATGGTTACTTGGTTGGCCCCAAACTTCACAATTTGCACAACCAAGCGACCACCAAAACAATCCACCAATTTGAAACAAAGTTTTGTGACTCAAAAATAAAAATAAAAGGGTCCTAAACTAGCCTCCTTCCAAATTTCCTCCTTATCACTCCCTTCTTATTTCTCCAAAAATTCTCATCATAGGAAGAATCATGCTCAAATTTTTTTTCATTTTTTTCATTTTTTTTTTTTTTTTCTTGAAAATCCCTCATTTTGCCTAAGGTGCCCTTTCGGGTTTTCACCTTAGCTTTTCCTTTCCTCTCATTGGTGGCTCGCAACTCGATTCTTCATTTTGCCCGGAATGCCCTTTCGGGTTTTCATTCCGTCCTCGGCCACCTTCCCAATCTTGCCTAGGTGCCCACCCTTGTGGGTTTTCACCTAGCCGGGATTTTCAATTTTTTTTTTTTTTTTCTTTTTCTTTTTCTTCAAAATAAAGACATAAAAAAAAAAAATTACAATGCATCAAAAACAAACTAACTATGTACAATCTTCTCCCCCACACTTAGAATACACAATGTCCTCATTGTGGAGGAGAAGAAAAATGTTACCTCATCAATTTCCGAAAGGAGAAGATCCCGAGGCACCTCCTCGGTTTCTCCTCCTATCCCTTGCTTCTCTAATCAGTCTTCTTTGCTCCATGCCTTCATCAAGGGTTGCTTGGGTGTAAGGAAAAGGGTAGCCCGGGTTTTGTTGCATGGACATCCCAAAGAGAGAGCTAGCCAATCCATAAACGTCCTCTTGCGCCACCGCATCTTCATAGGAGTCTTGAAGATAGGTGTGGTGGCGCTCATTTTGAGCGCTAAAGTGGTTCGTAGCTTGCTCTCTCCAAGCATTTGGGTGGCCCACATATCATTTTGCTCTTTCCACCTTTGGTCTTGTTGTTCTCTCCAAAGGCGGGCTTCCTCTTGCCCGTCTAGCATCCTCTTCCATTCCTCATTTTGAGCCCTCTCGGCTTCCCCTCTCAATCTCTCCCTCTCCTCCACAACATTATGCCAATCATCCAAACTCTCAAGCCTACCTCCTTGTAATTGTTGCCAAGTGTTTGAGGCATCTACCCTCCCACTAATGTGTGCCAAGACGTCGTTGGTGCTAGCAAAATAGTTAGCCATTTGTTGTTGCCATGGCTCCACGGGTGTGCTAGAACGACCCTCCGCATCAAACATGGGGGTGTCGGTATCATGGTGGCTTTGGAATGGTGATTGGAAATGAAATGGTGGTGGTTGTTGTTGTTGTTGTTGTTGTTGTTGTTCAAAATTGGTGGTTTGGGAAGGTCCTTGCTCAATTGCAAGGATCTCAATCTCCTCTCTCAAATGCTCACTTCCCTCACCACCCTCTCTCCTTACCCTCCTTTGCCTCAAAGGCACTTCTTCTACCTCCTCCTCCTCTTCCGCACTACTTACCCCCAAACTTTCCTCCCTAGGACAAACAAAATCCCATGCCGCGGGTCCTCTAGGTAAAGGATTGTTTTGAGGTCTAGGCAACTTCATGTAGCTTAGCCCGTCACTTCCCAACCAAAACCCTTTTAAGGGTTGCTCCTTGCTAGCCTTAAACATGTGAACTTCTTCTAGCCCAAGATGGTTGTACCTCGTCAAACCCCTACATATGTTCACCGCTTGACCATTAGGAATGCCCCCCTCATAATGCCTTACCAAGAAAGAAATCACCCCCCCACAATGGATGCTTGCCCTTGCCGATTTTTGCCTATGCTTGATGCAAGCTCTCAAAAACAAATCGGCCCAATCCGGGATCCCTACCCCCTCCGGAAGCATAGTCCACACACAAAGCCGGATCTTCTCCGGCACTTTGGTGGGTTCTCCCGCGGAGTTGAAAATGGTGGTAAGGAACCTAGTAATTAGGCGGAGTACGGGGTGGGTGATGGCTGACAGTTTGACATCCTTAGACGGGCCATGGTCATCGGCAATGTTATCCCACATCTGGTGCATTTTGCCCCTTGGGCATCTAATGTCTACCGGTTGCTTGGTGATTTTTAGGATTTGACGGATTTCGGAAGTTGGGGCTTCATGCCAAGTTTGGTTCAATCGGAAGCGGTAGGCTTTCTCCTCACCTTCGGGCACATCCAACTCCGACAAGGTTGCTAGAAACTCGTATGCAAAACTCCTATAGGTGTAATCCCAGGAGTTTTGCTCGAGATAAGCCTCTAGCCCTACTTTAGCTAGCATGTCCCTTGTCAAGTCGAACATGCCTAAGGCATGAAGGGTGGTTGGGCAAAAGAATTTGGTTGCTACAAGAGGGTGAGTGGATATTTGATCCCAAATTTTCTTATGTTGAGCTTGCATCCTCTCATAGCCCATGAACACCGTTTCAACCTCGGTGTCTGGCTCACTCACCGCGTCCCTCTTATTTTTTCCCTTGCCAAACAACTTAGAGATCTTTGGTGCCATATCTGCAAAATGTAACAAACAACACACTACAACAATAACAAGCAATCACTCGAAAAAAATTTCACTCAAGCAATTCAACAAACACTTGGTGAGCAACACTTTCTACACCTCAAAAAGCTAGTGTTTGTTGAATTTCTTTACCTTACTCAGAAAACTTTATCCAATCCTAACTACACAATCAAGCAAGGGGAAAGGGGAACTCAACCTAAAACTAAAGCTAGCCTAATTCGAGCAAAAACTTGAAGGATAATGAAAAAATCGAGTATGAAGTTATACCTTTGCTTTTCCACAAGATTCAAGCTCCTTGATGATTAGAATAGGTAGGAATTCGACAAGTAGCCTTAAAAACCCAACTAAAGACCCGAAAAAACGAATTTGAGGGAAAAAATCTAGGTTTTTTTAAGACGGATTTTCTGAGTTTTAGGGTGAGTGAGATTGATTTTGGGGTTATTGAGTGTAGAAAAATGATTAGGATGAAGATTGGGATTGATTTTGATGAAGGTTTTGGAAGATTTGAGTGAGAAAGATGGATTTTTGAGGGATTGGGGGTTGTTTGGGTGTGTTTGTCGTGAAAAACAAAGAAGGGCGATGGGGTTTGTGTTTTATGAAGAACACGGGCAAGAATTTGGAAAATAAACGAAGTCAGCACTCGACGCAGGCTGCGTCCTACGACACAGGCTGCGTCGTCACGACGCAGGCTGCGTCCTTCACTGCCGGATCACCTTGCCTTTTGCACTTAGCAAAATTTTTGCTAAGTGCTCCAAACACCTCCATACTTGCAAATTCACTTCAATGGTCCATAATAACCTCCAATATCTAAATTCCATCGATTCCCGAACTTTTTATCCGTGGCACGCATCCCGAGGCGGCCAAAAACTCGAAAAACTTCACAAAACCGTTAGTAACTTCAAAAAAATTTGTTTGATGCAATGTCTAACTAACTTAAAACAACTTAAATGCTAAGATTTAACAAAGAAACTTCAAAGAAATATTCACAAGGATAGAATATGTACATGTTTTGCCGTTTATTTAGAGTCGATGGCTCGACTTAGCTATTTCAAGCTTTTCAACTTTGATAAATGGGGTCTTCAAGCAAGACCTCTTCTTCCCCCTCCCGGGCACATCCTTGGAAGTAGTGTTTGAGACGGTGGCCATTCACTTTGAGGAGCTTTCCATCCCCGGGCCCCTCCACTTCAATAGCTCCATGGGTAAACACTTTCTTGACGGTGTAAGGTCCAAACCATCTTGACCTCAACTTGCCCGGAAAGAGCTTAAACCGGTTTTGGAACACAAGAAGTTTATCACCTTCCTTGAAAACTCTACGGTTTATCATCCCATCATGCCATCTTCTTGTTTTCTCTTTGTAGACGGAAGAGTTCTCATAAGCATCTTGGCGAATTTCTTCAAGTTCTTGTAATTGAAGCTTTCGGTGCATACCGCTCTCATCTTGGTTTTGGTTGAAAGATTTGATAGCCCAATAGGCTTTGTGCTCAACCTCCACGGGGAGGTGGCAAGCCTTGCCATAGATGAGACGGAATGGGGACATGCCAAGGGGGGTTTTGAAAGCGGTCCTATATGCCCACAATGCATCAACTAGCCTCTTACTCCAATCCTTTCTATCCGGATTCACCGTCTTTTCAAGTATTCCTTTAATTTCACGGTTTGAGAGTTCGGCTTGCCCGTTTGTTTGTGGGTGGTAGGCCGTGAAAATTTTATGATTCACCCCATACCTCTTGAGAAGGCCTCCAATCACCTTGTTGCAAAAATGGGTCCCCCTATCACTAATGATAGCCCTTGGAAAGCCAAACCGAGAGAATATGTTTTCTTGAATGAAAATGGCTACTACCTTGGCATCATCGGTGCGGGTAGGAATTGCTTCAACCCATTTTGATACATAGTCCACCGCTAAGAGGATGTACAAGTAACCACCAGAATTTGGAAAAGGGCCCATAAAATCAATTCCCCACACATCAAAGATCTCACAATATAAAAGAGGTTGTTGTGGCATCTCATTCCTCTTTGTCAAATTCCCCACCCTTTGACATCGGTCACAAGTCTTTACAAATTTGTGGGCATCTTTAAAAAGGCTTGGCCAAAAGAAACCGCATTCAAGCACTTTTCTAGCGGTTCTTTGTGGCCCAAAAATGTCCTCCACAAGCATAGTCATGACAATGATGTAAGATGGAAGGGATCTCACTCTCGGGCACACATCTTCTCACAAGTTGATCTTGGCAAAACTTCCACAAGTAAGGATCATCCCATGTATAGTACTTGGCATCGGATTTGACTTTGCTCTTTTGATGAGAAGAGAAATGGCTTGGGAGCCGCTTTGTCACCAAATAGTTGACCATGGTAGCATACCATGGCTCTTCCCCTTGTATAGCATAAAGTGACTCATGAGGGAGACCTCCTTCAACCTCCTCAAGAGGGCATGATGGTCTTCCTTCATGGTTTAGCCGGCTCAAATGATCCGCCACCACATTCTTCACTCCTTTCTTGTCTTTTATTTCCACATCAAACTCACTTAGGAGAAGGATCCATCTCAACAACCTTGGATTTGCATCCTTCTTTGCCACAAGGTATCTAATGGCGGCATGATCGGTGTAGATTATCACCTTTGTGCCCAAGAGATAAGATCGGAATTTTTCTAGAGCATAAATCACACCAAGGAATTCCTTCTCCGTCGTGGAATAGTTCTTTTGAGCATCATTCAAGAGGGTAGAAGCAGATTGGATCACATGGGGTCCCTTGTCACTCTTTTGACCCAAAACCACTCCCAATGCATAGTCACTTGCATCGGTCATGATCTCAAATGGAAGATCCCATCGTGGTGCTTGAATAATTGGTGCGGTGACCAATCTCTCCTTCAAGTCATTGAAAGCTTTCCTACATTTGTCATCAAAAACAAATTCCGCTTCTTTGTGCAAAAGCTTGCATAAAGGGTTAGCAATCTTGGAAAAATCCTTAATAAATCTCCGGTAGAAGCCGGCATGTCCTAGAAAAGACCTAATGTCTCGGGTGTTCGAGGGATAAGGTAGGGTTTTGATAATGTCAACCTTAGCCTTATCCACCTCAACCCCCCTTTCCGACACTACATGTCCCAAAACGATGCCACTAGTCACCATGAAATGACATTTTTCGGAATTTAAAATGAGATGGGACTCTTGGCATCGCTCTAGGACAAGAGCAAGGTGTTTTAGACATGCATCATAGGAGTCCCCATGGACGGTGAAATCGTCCATGAATACTTATATGATTCGTTCTACATAGTCGGAGAAAATACTTAACATGCACCGTTGAAAAGTTCCCGGTGCATTACACAAACCAAAGGGCATACGACGATAAGCAAATGTACCAAATGGGCAAGTGAATGTGGTCTTGACTTGGTCCTCGGGTGCAATTGGGATTTGAAAATACCCCGAGTAACCGTCAAGGAAACAATAGAAAGCTTTCCCCGCTAATCTTTCTAACATTGGATCAATAAATGGTAGCGGGAAATGGTCTTTCAATGTTACCGCATTCAAGCGGCGGTAGTCAATACACACTCTCCAACCGGTTTGGGGTCGGGTGGAGACCAACTCTCCTTGTGCATTCTTGACTACCGTCACTCCTCCCTTTTTGGGTACGACTTGAGTTGGGCTAACCCAACGAGAGTCGGAAATAGGGAAAATGATACCCATTTGCAAGAGCTTAATTACCTCTTCTTGCACTACCTCCGCCATGGGTGGATTGAGCCTCCTTTGGGGTTGTCGGACCGGTTTGGCATCCACTTCAAGCCGTATCTTGTGCATGCAAGTCACCGGGTTTATCCCTTTTAGGTCCGCTATGCTCCACCCAAACGTTTCCTTATGCTTTTCAAGTAGTGATACCAATTTGCCCTCTTGGTCCTCGGTGAGTGTGCTTGAAATGATAAGTGGTAGGGTGTTCTTGTCCCCTAGAAAGATGTAGTTTAAATGGCTTGGGAGGGTCTTCAACTCGACCTTAGGAGGTTGGATAATGGAAGGGAGGGGCTTGTGGAGTGGAATACTCAAAGCAAACAACTCGGACAAGTTAGCCAGTGCAGGACGCAGGCTGCGTCCAGTGACGCAGGCTGCGTCGTGTGACGCAGGCTGCGTCGTGTGACGCAGGCTGCGTCGTGTGACGCAGGCTGCGTCGTGTGACGCAGGCTGCGTCGTGTGACGCAGGCTGCGTCGAGCACTGCCTTGCCCTGTTTTCAGCATCTCTATGACGTTGAGCTCCTCATATGTTTCTATTGGCTCTTCCTTCTCCAATTCTTCAAGACATTCCTGCACATCAAAGGCCAACAACAAGCGCAAACCTTCCTCTTCCATGGGATTAGTTAAAGCTACCTCGAGTGGGTCTCTATCACAAAGTTTATACATTTGATTCACTAATGGCTCAAAGATATCAAAGAAAAAACAAGATTGATGGTCACTCGGGTGCCTCATGGAGTCATAAATATTGTAAGTTAATCTTTTTCCTTCAAACTCCATAGTCAAACACCCGTTTGAAACATCGATCTTGGTATTTGAAGTTTTCATAAACGGCCTACCAAGAAGGAGAGGGGTGGCACTAGAGCTAGATTCCATATCTAAGACGTAGAAATCCGCCGGAAAGACAAGATTATCGACTTCCACTAGTACATCCTCTACCATGCCCTTGGTGTAAACACTAGACCTATCGGCAAGTTGAATGACTACCCCGGTCTTAGACAAAGGTCCTAAACCTAGGGTCTCATAAATAGATAAAGGCATGACGTTTATAGAAGCCCCAAGGTCTAGCATGGCACGTTTAAAACTTTTCCCCCCAATAGTGCAAGGAATAGTGAACATGCCCGGGTCTCCACATTTCTTTGGTAAATTTTGTTTGAAAATGGCCGACACATGTTCACTCACCCTAACCTTATGGTTTCCCTTCTTTGGATTTCTCCTAGGTGTGCAAAGTTCTTTCAAAAACTTTGCATACCTAGGGACACTATTCAACAAGTTAAGGAGAGGAATGTTAACCTCACATTTCCGGAAAGTCTCATATAAGTCAGTCTCCTTGGCATATTTCCTTGTGCTTATCAAAGCACTAGGAAATGGGACTTCCGGTATGTACTCCTCCACTTCATCATCTTCAATAGTGTCCTTGCTCTTCCTTGAAGTGTCTCCCTTTGGGTCCTTGCTTGTGGATCCCCCTTTCTCATTCTTCGATATCTCTTCTTGACCAACCACCAATTCTCCTTGGTCTTCAATCTCAATGGTTTCCATCTCAATATTCTTCATCTTTTCCTTTCCTTTGCCAAGGGGATTTACTTCCAACTCCTTGCCACCCCTCAATGTCATGGCACTAGCATTTTCCCTTGGTGGGGGAATGGTTTGAGATGGGAATCTTGTGGAGCTTGAGGCTTGGGATTTTGACAAATTTGAGGCCATTTGGGATAGTTGGGGTTCCAAGTTGTTCACCCTAAGGTTGTTAGCCTCCCTATCCTTCCTTGCTTCCTCTCTATCCCTCCTTGCCTCCTCCCTATCCTTCTCTTGATTGGCAAGAAGTGTTTGCAAGATGTCACTCAAGTTCCCTTGAGAAGAAGAGTTCCCTTGATTTGGATTTTGGTTGGGTTGTCTTTGGGGTTGAGAATTATTTGGAAAATTTGAGTTGTTGGGTCTTGGGTTGTTGAAATTTCTTTGGGATTTTGGTTGAAATTTGAGTTTCGGTTTTGGGTTGGATTTTGGGCTCTCAAGTGGTTGAATTGGCCATTTTCAAAACTCTTTGATTTGTCTCCTCCCCACCCCAAAAGATCACGATTTCCCACTTGGTTATACATTCCTCCACCACTTGGGTTTCTAGCATTGTAGTTCCCATACCCCATGACATTGACACTCTCCATGGTGGCTCCTTGCTCAATCATGATGTAACAAGTATTTGTAGCATGATCACCTCCACAATAAGAACAAGTGATTCGGGGTGTTGAGAAAATGAGCTACTTTTGTTGACAACCAAGTTGGATACCAAGCTTTTGAGTTCACCCATTTCTTGCATGAGTTTG
Source organism: Heliosperma pusillum (assembly GCA_022085475.1). Classification (NCBI taxonomy): domain Eukaryota; kingdom Viridiplantae; phylum Streptophyta; class Magnoliopsida; order Caryophyllales; family Caryophyllaceae; genus Heliosperma; species Heliosperma pusillum. The sequence continues at coordinate 164,189 of JAIUZE010070028.1, forward strand.
TGATTTTGAGAGGCATGAGAATCTTCCATGGAAGATACATTTCTAGAGCTTCCTCCCCTTTCATTCTTCCTCCCGTAGCTTCTTGTATTCATAGCCAACTTCTCAATAATGGTGTTGGCCTCGGCCACATTAAGTGTATCAATACCACCTCCGGTGGCGGCTATAATCATCCGTTGGTCATTTTAGGCATAATCCTTCATTGAAGGCCGTCAATAGATCATCCCCCGACATCCCATGATAAGGGCACCTTGCCACGAGGCTTTTGAATCGCTCCCAATAGTCATAGAGAGTTTCCCCCATGTCTTGCTCAATGGTAGTGATGAGCTTCTTTGAGTGGTTATGCCTCGAATCCGGGTAGTATTTCTCAAGAAATTTCTTCTTCAAACCCACCCAAGTATTGACGGAATGGGCCGGAAGACAAAATAACCATTCCTTAGCGGCATCTTGTAGAGAGAATGGAAATGCCCTAAGTTTAAATTGGTCTTCGGTCACTCCTTGAGGGATGGCCCCTTGGCATATCATGTGAAATTCGGCCAAGTGCCTATTGGGATCATTCCCCACCATTCCATGAAATCTTGGCAAATTATGAACAAAGAACCCCTTTAGCTCGAAATTTACATCCCCCATGGGAGGGTATGCGATACACAACGGTTGCTCTTCATAGTTCCTTGCCCGGATCTCACCAATAGTTCTATTATCTTCCATTTCGGGTGGGTAGATGATGTTCAAGGGTGGCGGTCTCCTAGGTGGTGATCTAGGTGGTGACACAAACACTTGTTCTTGTGGTTCTTGAAAAATATTGTTCTCAAACTCCTCTTCACTAGGCTCCCTCCAAAAGGGTCTCCTATAGAGGGGGTTCGAAAACAACCAATTGGAAATGCTACTAGAAGCCGGGTCAATGTCTTGGTCACCAAGTCCCTCTTGTGACCTAGGCATAAACTCTAAAACACTTCAACAACACAATTAATAACTTCAACACCAAGTAACCTACAAACAATACAAAAGGAAATATTTGAAAAATAATCTAGACAAAGTATGACACTAACAAGAGTTCAATTTGATATTTAGCTATGTTGCCTTCCCCGGCAACGGCGCCAAATTTGACGGGCTTATTTTCGGGGTCGTTAAATCCGGAAACTAGCTATGCCAAATAACAATTTATAAAGCCAAATCTAGACTCAAACCAACCTAAGTAAAAAGGGTATTAAGGGTAAGACAAGGATCGAACCCAAGGGAAGGCGATGAATGCTAATAATCTAATCTAGACTCTTGCTAAAAACTGATTAAACAAATTAATTAATCTAATCACAAGTTAAACACTAATTGAAACAAAGACTAGAATTACTTACAAACTATGATATTCACAATGGTAAACATGTAGATAACAAATAGGGAGAAAGTTTTTCATGAGAAATGATTGTCAATCCTATAATCACCAATAACAACTAAATAATCAAAGATTCAAATAAGGGAAAACAACTTAGTGCAATTATCCCAAGTTCCCCCATAATTTAACAAAGTAAAGATCCCTCCTTTCCTCCCTTCTCTAATTATCTATTGCAAAAACTTCTAAGAATTAGCCACCATGAATTAAACCATCCATAAATGACCCAATACAACTAAACCCATGCTTATTAAAAACCCATACTTATTAAATCCTAAGCATAAATAAAGATGCAAGCTTTAAGCACCAAACCAAAGAAGCATGCTAGAATCATGAACTAAAACATTAAACCATGTTCTAAATACATGATAATCCAAAATCCACTCAAAAGATTCTAACTTTTAAACCAAAGTTACAATCTTTCAAGTTGCTTCAACAAATATCAAGACAAATCAACCAAATTCATCAAGACAAGGTAATTTAATCAAACAAACAATTACTAAGATGGTTAGTCCTAACAACAATTCATTCAACAAAGAAAATCAACAAAGGAAGATGGAATTAAATAGAGAAGGAAGGATTAAAAAGTCTTACAATGCTAAAAGGGAAGAACTTGTTCAAATTACACTAAGCAAAAGAAGATTAGCTACCCATAGTCTTCTTAATACAACCAATTTCTAAGTAAAAACCCATTACAAAAGCCAAACTTGAAGAACAAAAAGAGAGAAATGCTAAGGAAAATATGATGTTGTATGGTGAATGCTTCCTCCCCTTGCCTCTCTTCAGAAATCTTCTTTTATACCCTTGGTCCGCAAACCTAGGGGCCTTGAAAGATGGGCTTCCAAAAGACAAGACGAGAAATGGAAGAAAACCCGTGCTGAGAGATGACGCAGGCTGCGTCCTACGACGCAGGCTGCGTCGTGACGACGCAGGCTGCGTCGAACGCTGCCAGATTTTTGCCTTGTTTTTCCTTCTTGACTTTCGTTGACCCCATGGATATTGACCCCGCCTTGACTTCCATTGACCCATTGGGCTTGGTCTTCAAACCTTGATGATTCCTTGCTAGCCCACTTCAAGTTCCGGGTTTTTGGGTCTCGGGTTTTCGGGTTTGACTTTTATTGACTTTACGGAATTTAACTCTCAAAATTGACTTAAAGTACTAAATACTATCATTAATACAAAAACTAAAATTAACATAAAATAAAACTAATGACCCGTAAAAAGTAGAGCGAAAGACTCTAAAAACTACTACTAGACACGACACTATTTGACGTTGTCAATATGCCTACCCTTCTCATATTAATTTATGTTTAAGTTTAACCAAGAAAAACCCGAACTAACGGTTCATTTAACTTTTATTGGACTTGGCCAAATTTTAACCTGTACCATTATCCTAACAGGTCATTTGTTGGGGTTCAATTTTTTTTTTTTAATCTTCTGGTAGCTTATTACTTCCCCCCATCTTTTCCTTTGCCTGCATCTTCTTCTTTTTCTTCCAGTATTTTCAGCTCCAGTACCCCACCCCTCTTTCTTTCAACCATTGTAACATATATTATACATCGATCACAAGTACGCAATGGTGAACAATTATCTACATTATATATCTCTTCTCATCATCATAATTTCTTACAACCATTAAAATTACAGCCTCTCTCTCCTTCAATCCTTCACCTCACTAATACAAGTACCAAACATCACCATCTCAAAGTAACCTTCCGGAACACCAACTTAGGGGTCAATGGTGTTTGTAAAGGACTCAAGATTCAAACAAACTAAGACAAGGCTATTTTTGTGGGATAGTTTTCTGGTTTTTGTAACAAATAAGTAAAGGATAGGGTAGAGGATAAACAACAACTAAGACAAGCACAAGTTGATGTGAATTTTCATGTTTAAACCCATAGGATAGAAACCCTGAACTTGGGCTGTCAAGACTAGCACAGACAGTTCAAGAACAGTGAGTCCTAAACTCAACTCACTCACTAAGACTAGCACAAGTGAATGGATTAAGATTAGGCCAACAAACTAAGACTAACACAAGTTTGTTGAGGTTTGTGTTAACCAAGACTTGCACAAGTTAACTGAAATAGAGTAAGAACTTCTTGTTTTATATTCTGATTATTACAAAGGACTAAAGGCTCTTTATATAGAGCATTACATGATAAAACCCATAAACCATAGGAAGAAATCTAACCATTGATGTAAAACAACCTTAATCTAAGCGTCTAATTTAAAAGAGGAATAGGACAAATATGATAAGGTCTGACTTTGAACTTGCAAGGACAAAGAGAAGCTGTTATATTGTCTTCTTATATGTCCCAAAAACAGCTCTTTGCATAGCTAACAGAAATGAGGAGACAAGGGGAAGATGAGGACAAACTGTCACTTTGTTGTTCCCTCAAAAGAAAACAACCTTTTCTCATATCAAAAGGTCTTCCCTTTCTGCTACTTGAGGCTCACATATTTAGGATCTTTTAGGGATCATTTTACAACCTTGGACGTGCACTTAAGCCATGTAAAATAGGAAAAAATGCCCATGTTGTTCACAAATGCAAAACAGACTACTTGTATAGCATTCTGGAATCAGACATGACTTGCAGCGCTGATAAATCCTTGCTCAGGATGAATTACATGACCCATGGTATCTCATTTTAAAGCTACATATCTTAGCTTTCATGTCAAAAAGGAATCAACCCTAAAACATGTCTTGAACTCTAGATATGGAGGTTTGAATACTAGCAGGTCACTGATGACATCTGCTACAACAGTTCAGTAACCAGGAGCAACTTTTAGGCTTCATAACTTTTGACTCAGGAAGACTTAGAAAGCCATATAGGTATCAAATTAAATATATATTAGTTATCTTTCTCCTCAAATTGGAATCACACCAAAACACTTCCTAGAGCTCCAGTTATAAGCCTTTGAGTAAGTTCAGGTCAGGACTGGATGTGCAACATTCTTCCTGTGCATCAGCAGAAACTTTGAAACCTCATATTTCCCATCTCAGATACATTAAAAATTCCCATGATGATTCAAATGAAAGCTATGGACGTTAGATTTCATATCCAAAAAGAATCAACCAAAAGTATCCATCAAATATTGAGTTATGAACGTTTTAGTACCGACATGTCATTTCAGGAAAGCAGAACAACATTCATGCGTGACAGTCTTTGGAGCCTTCTTGAAATAAATATACTTGAAGGATCTTGTTGATTCCAAAGCCATGTCAAAGAATACATCTTCAAGATTCTAGAAATATAAGGAACACAAATATTGAGCAATTAAAACGCCAGATATGATCAGTACTTTTGGGAGCAGTTCAGACTTCTTGAACTTGAATGCTTAGGTTGTTTGGAAGTAAATGGCTGCCTTGTTCATGGATTTTAAATAGAAACTAAACAAAGGATCAACCCACATGCTCCTGTTTCACCTTCAATGTTATTTGCCTATCATCAGCTCACAACTAGTACACAAGCATTAGCAAGAGCATCAAAATCGCTCTTAAACCACAAATACACCTCCCAAATTCCTCAATCATTGTCCAATCAAAGGCATGTTCAAAGAGTAAACAAAATTATCACTATTGCTTAGTTTCTCGTAGCTCCTCATCATCTGAGATATCATCATACCAAATATCTTACTCTAACAAAATTTCCTCAACCTCATTTTTAAAGAAACCCCCCTCATGCACTATTTCTACATCACTTCCCTCATCATCAATTGAACGAAAAGGAATGAAAATTGAAAATAAAAAAGACACTCACACCATGGCGCATGAAACTTCGGTGCTTGAGGATCAATCACAATGATGGAATGAATTTAGGAATTTTGTTTTTAATTTAGGGCCAGATTATAGAGGAAATGAATTGAAGGGGTTTCTTAATTATTTTTGGGTTTCTTTGTTTGTGTGAGGAAGAAGAGGTAATCTACTATTCTGTGCTTAAAAAGTCAAGGGAATCGGTACACCAGATCTCAGTTAAATAATGCGCTAGTTTGGGTTTTTCTTAGTTAAACCTAAGCATAGATTTATATGAGAAAAATAGACATAGGTTGGATTATTCCCATTAAATAACCCTATAATATACTATCATATAAAGGAACTAATAGAGTAATAAATACTTCGAGGGGAGAAGACGAAAAAAAAGATAAAATTATTTAGAGTGGTAAAACAAAATTTACAATGAGGAGCTTTGTTATGGGTAGGGGTGAACAAAAAGTGACCCGGACCGGTAAACCGGACCGACCCGGATCGGCCGGTGATAAGCATTTAATTAGTCACATTTTTCCTCTCATTTTCGTCCCCATATTGGTCCGTTTACACGGATTTGCGTGCCGTTGACTGCATTTTGCTTCCCGATTTCCCGTGCTATGAATGTCGATCTTAATTTGTAGGAATTAAGGCGGAAATGAATAAATCGGAGTATAAAGGTCTTGCATGAGTCGGGATTCGGAGATGAGATGAAGAAATGAAAAAAGCAAGCCTCAGGTGGCGCAGGCCGACCAATCGACCGGCGGCCGGCCACCCGGCACAGACGACACACTCACAAAGGAAAGAAAAAGAGAAGGGGAAGAAATGGCCCAGGTAGCGCCGGCCGGTCACCCGGCGGCCGGTCGACTACCCGGCCTGCGCAACATCAGTAGGCATACGAGAAAGTTTATGATGTTCTAGGCCGGTGGGCACCCGGCGGCCGGGCACCCGGCTGGGAACGCATTCTCACACTTAGAATATTTTTGAAGTCGAGAAGAAGGAAGACACTGATGTGATCCAGGCCGGTCAGGGGGCCGGCGGCCGGTCGACCGTCCAGGAACACAGCTCCGCAAATTCGCCCCTCTTCTATTTTCTTTCTTAATTTTTGAGATACCTATATATACCCGCCCCCTAATTTTTGTAAGCAGCTTTTGCATCAACACTTAGCACAAAACCCTAGATAATTTGTAACCTCTATTACTCACTAATTACTCTCCTAATCGTTCCCTAATTAAGCTTAATTTCTCAATTCAAGTTAGTAGATCTAGTTTTTCTTAGTAGAACTATCATAGTTTTGGGTTTGTATTGAAGATTTTGGGTGAAGACATTCCCCTTATTCATTAATACAAGCTTTGTTGGTATAAATTTCTCATCTTTTTGTTATTTATACAATTTATTTTCATTCCTAGTTGATTGTTTATCATTCGATTGTTATAATTATTCATTTCCTTAGCATGATGTTCATTTCATTATTTCTTGCCTTTAGTTGTTTGATTTCCTATAATATGAGTGAGTAGTCTCCCTCTAGGGTTTAGGGGGAGCCTAAGGGAGGATTATGTGGGATAATTAGTTGGGTAATTAGTAAACTTGTGGTAATAATTTGAGTATTACCCATATGCACACTAGGTGTTTGATGAAATGTGTAAACGAAAGTTACCCACTTTATCAAGTATCGTTTTATTATCTCTTAAGCGACGGTGGTAGAGATGATTAGACTAGTGTTTATATGAGTGATTTAAACAAATGCGATGGCTTTGTTGAAGATTATTAATTGTTGAGACATTAGCAATTAATTCTACTCGAATTTATTACCCTTTTGTTAATTACTCGACTAACCCATTAATCCCCCCTAAGGTGAACCTTTTACCTTAGTTTTTCCCCTAATTGTCTTTACCTTGTTATTTAGCGATTACTTGTTTTTTCTAGTTCTTAGTTGATCTTACCATCCAACCTTTGTTAGGCTAGAATAGGACTCGATCGAACTTGTAGTTGACCCCTCCATCCTCGTGGATTCGACCCCTTTATACTACTTATATAGGGTTTATTTTTGATGTTTGTTTTGACGACGAAACGATCATCAAATGGCGCCGTTGCCGGGGATGGCGTAAGGAAACTCGTAGTTTGTTTTGTGTCTTAGATTTAGCCAAGTTACTTGTTGTTTTTGTTGGTATTTAGTTGTTAGATTATTTGTAGAGTGCCTTGCATTATTGTCTTTCCCTAGTGTGCCCAAAAACACACTAGGAGTCTAACTTGTTTTTGAGTTGCTTTGAGTGAATGCCTTGGGGTGAAGGGTTGTTCTTTAGCCATCCGGAGCCCGAAAGGTTGTTTAGGAATCTACGAGCTAATACACTTGCTCGGGTTAGGAATTCAAGAACGGTTAGCCGTCAACCAGCCAATACTTCTATCGCTTCTACATCCACTCCAACAACCGATCACCCACAAAACGACACCATTGAACCCATATTCGAAAATCCCTTCTACAATACTCTACAAAACACACCACCAAATTCACCACCCACATCACCCCCACAACAAAATCAACCACAAATGACTACTTTACGTGACCGTAACCGACCCAATCATGATGATACTCAATCTCTAATCAATTTCGGTGTCTTGGCCCCAAATAACTTTGAGATACACCCAGCTCAAATGAGTTCAATTGAGCGGGATAGCTTTGGAGGCCTTCCCGATGAGGATGCTCATGCCCACTTGAGGAAATTCAAAAGTAGAGTGGCAATCATGAAGAGGAATGGTGTGCCCGAGGAAACCCTTTGTCTAATGTTGTTCCCATTTTCTCTCAAACACCGGGCGGAGAGGTGGTTGAATAACCATGCTCCAAACACTTTTACTACTTGGGATGCTTTAGCTAAGGAGTTTCTAAGCAAGTACTACCCCGCCTCCAAAACGGCAATGCTAAGAAATGAGATAACAACCTTCCAACAAGAGGATGGAGAATCGTTGGGAGAAGCATGGGATCGATTCATTGATCTACTTGCCCGTTGCTCTCATCATGGCATAGCGGATTGGTATGTCACTTAAACATTCTATCAAACTCTTCTCCCTCAAACCAAGGCCATGGTGAATGCTTCCGCGGGGGGAAGTTTCGATCATTTGAATGATCAACAAGGGGCGGCATTGATTAAAAAAATGGTTGAGTCGGAATCTAGCTATGGAACCAGAGGAAATAGCTTGAGGAGGAGTTCTAAATACCCAAGTGAGAACTTTTCAAATGCGGATACCAATGCCAAGATTGATTTGCTCATACAAACTTTTACTAAGGGTTTTGCCGAGCTTCAAAAGGCTCAAAATCAAAGTCAAGGCCATCATGTGAATGAAGCTAGTGGGTCTTATGCACCTCCTATGGTGGAAGCTTATCAAACCCCTACTTGTGAAAGTTGCAATGGGTATGGACACACCTTTGAAGTTTGTGGGAATAATGTATCTTATAACAATGAAGGAGGAAATGACTATCAACATGTGAATGCATTCCAAGGGGTCGACAACAACCCACGACCCTCAAGGCCTCCCTTCCAAAACCAAGGTGCTTACAACCCAAATTCCAACTCCAATCATCCGGGTTCGAAAAATCACCCAAACATGAGCTACAAAAGCCAAAATGTGTTAAACCCTCAACACACACAAACTCAAACTTCCAACCCTCCGGGTTTTTCCCAACCTAGAGGGGGAGGTCAATTTTCAAGAGGAAACTACAATAATCAATTCAACAACTCACAACAAGGCCAAGGATCCAACCAGTTCCAAAACCAAAACTTCAATGATCAAGGTTACAATAACCAAGGTAACTTTCAAAACCATGGTAACTTTCAAAACCAAGGTAATTGGAATCAAGGTCAAGGAAATTGGAACCAAAGCCAAGGGAACCAAAACTTCAACAACCAAGGCCAAGGTAATTTTTACCAAGGCAACCAAAACAATCAAGCAAGTCAAGGGGTTCCCGATCAATCTTTCCAAGGCCAAGGGTCAAATTTCAACAACAATCAAGGACCAAATTTCAATGGTCAAGGTTCAAGAGGACAACAAGGAAATTTCAATAACAACCAACAAGGAAACTTTAACAACCAAAGAAACAACAACCAAGGTTCAAGTAGTCGAAATGACTATGCATTTGCCCTCCCTTTAACAAACCAACCTCACCAAGAGAATGAACCTTCTATGAGTGATGTTTTGCAACTAGTCAAGAACATGGAAATCCAAAACAACTTGGCCTTGCAAAATGTCACCAACGCTCACAAGAAAGAGGTGAGAGAATTGGAAGCTAGGTTAGCTTCTCAAGCTTTGAACAATCATCAAAGGCCTCCGGGAGGTCTACTTGCTCAAGGGAAAATCTCCAAGGATGCTTCATCAAGTCACCAAGCATGTGCGGTGATTTTGAGGAGTGGACTTGTGCTCGATAACCCCTACATGGACTTGATGAATGATGAAATTCCAAATGAAGAGCATGTTGAGGAAGGTGAAGAAATCGAAGAGCCTATTTTGACTCCTACCTTGGAGTTAAAAGATGATGGCAAGGGTGAAGATGATCAACCCAAGGAGGGAGAAGATGGGTATGTCGAAATTATGCCTTATGAGGAGGAGATGATCAAGGATGCTGATGATGAAGGAGTAGAGGTGCAACCAATAGCAAAAGCTAAGGTAACCAAGAAAACTCCCATTCCAAAGGTATCTTCTAATTTTCCACTTGTTGTTTCCGACATTCCCTACCCCTCTAGAGCATTGAAAACTAAGGAAAACTTCAAGTTCACCAAATTTAGAAAAATGATTGAGGGACTTGAAGTGACCTTGCCTTTCACCGAGGTTATATTAAACATGCCGACTTACTCAAAATTTCTTAAAGACATCTTGACTCACAAGAGGACTTTCGGTACCCAAGATGTTATGGTTATGGAGGCGGAGTGTAGTGCTCTCCTCATTAATCCTAACTCTTTCAAAATGCCAAAAAAAGCTTGGGGACCCCGGAAGTTTCTCAATCCCTTGTGCTGTAGAGGGAGTCATGATTTCAAGGGCATTATGTGACAACGGTGCAAGTATAAGTGTCATTCCTTTAACTATTGCTAAAAGAATTGGGCTTGATAGTTTAACCCACACTTCTATGACTCTCCAACTAGCGGATAGGTTCGTTAAGCAAGCTTTGGGTGTGCTTGAGGACGTACCCGTTAGAGTTGGTAAATTTTTGATTCCCACGGATTTCGTTGTCCTAGATATCCCGGAGGATAGCCACACTCCCATCATCCTCGGTAGGCCCTTTTAGGCTACCGGAGGAGTCCTCATTGATGTGAGGGAAGGGCGGCTAACATTTAGGGTGGGGAACGAAACTCTTGAATTTAATCTTCCTCATCTAGTGAAGTGACCAATGTTTCACAAAGCTTGCTCGGTAGAAGTCATAAAAGAAGTGGGTGAAAAGATGCATGAAGAAGACAAATGTGAAGAAGAAGCTCTACAAGTGGCACTCCATGATGAGGAGGTAGCCCACCAAGAAATTTTAGAGGCTAGAGATGAGAATATAAAGTCTTTATTTGATGATTTGGTTAAGAGTAATGATTCTTTTTCTCTTGATAATGTGAACAATATCCAATCTCAACATGTTCCTCTCTCCTCAATTAATATGAGTGGTATGCATGATTTTTCATCAACTTGTTATACATGTGGTGGTGGTGGACATAATTCTCAAGTTTGCCCTCTATATGTTTGTTCCCCACCTTCTTTGAATGTAAATGTGATGAATGATGTGAATGCTAAGTTACCACTTGTTGGAAACTTGTCACACTATCCTTATTGCCCAGTTTCACCTCTTAAACACCAACTCACACCTAATCATGTGAATTTTGAAATATCAAGTGATGAAAGTGAGTTGGAGTTCATGAGTATTGATGATAGTTCATGTTTGTATGATCCTCATTGTTCTCTTGTTGATGGTGATTTAGATGACATGAACTTGAATGAGCTAGAACGTGTCACAATTGATGTGAAACTTGGTAATGAGAACGTGCCAAAGGGTAATGAGGTTCAAAAGAAGAGTCGCGGGTATCCAGTTCATCATTATCATTGTTCATCCCATTGTCATACATAGGTGGTGGGGAAATCTCCTCAAGCACAAAATTACCTTCCCCTTCCACATCAACACTTTGATAATGCAATTTCACATACTCTTCTTCAAATGTTTCATCAACAACCTCATACTCATCAAATTTATGGATTGTGAGTTTGAGAGTGTGAGATTTGATGATGATAATGATGATGTGTGGTTGAATGAACCGAATAGGCCTCTTAGCGAAAACTTTGAGGAATTTGATTTGTGTGAATATGAGGGTGTGTCTTTTGAGGCTAATCATGAGATCTTGGAAAGGGAATTGGTCAAAATAAATGATGCTCTTACATTTGAAGTTAGTGAAGAGCAAATGGATGAAGGAAAAGAGAAGTATGAGTCTTGTGGCGACTCTTTGAGTGAGGAGAGTTTGGGCATTGAGGATGAATGGGGTTGTGAGATTGTTCTACTTGAAGAACCCATTCTTGAGAAATTTGAGGTTTTCTTTAGTAGTGAGGAGAAGCTCATAACCGATTCCTTTAACCTCATTTCTTTTACCCCTATGCTTGAGCCTATGATTGTTGGTGAGGATTGTGAGGATAGTCTCAAGACGGTTAGTTTGGCCTTTGGACTTATGTGTGATTTGGAGAGTCGTCTAACCCCTCCTCTTGTGGATTTGAGACCAATTGACCAATACTTGAGTGTCTTTGAAATATTTGGTATTCGCTTCTTTCCTCACAAGTTTTTCATTAATGTACTTCTCCATTCCTGGTTATGTGGTTCGCCTCGCTCGCTTTGTATTGCATGTGACCACTTTTTCGAAGATTGGTCATCCTCATTTGACAAGTTAATGAGATCCTTGATGGGATTTTTAGGCCATTTGTTTGCTTGAGTGCTTGAGTGTATATATTTCTTGGCCTGCTTGTTTTTGTTATTTCATATGTGTAGGTGTTATCTTGGTGCGCTTCAAAGCCAACAAGAAGGTGGTGAGTTGAAGTAGAAGATTCAAGATTACTTCACCTAGTGTGGCGAGGGAATTCCCCTCTTTTCCCCTCTTTTCATATTTGAGTCACTTACTCGAGGACGAGTAAGACTTAAGTGTGGGGAGGATTTTATTTCTTTTGTATATATCGTTGATATTTGAAAAAAGTCGAAAAATGCCTAAAAATCGAAAAATTTGAAAATTTTCCAAATAAATATGTTTAGATTAGTTTGTATATAGTTTATTTTGTATATATTGCCGTGTGTTTTGTCTTATCTCCATCCATAGGTGCGCCCCACATCATAAGAGGCACAAAAAAGGGAAAATGAAGACGCTTTGGTGAGATCTTTCCTATTTCTCTTCTCCCTTATCTCCTTTCCTTCTTACTTGAGGACGGGGTGTGTTGATGACGATGCTGTGAATTTTGTTGATTGGCGTGTGTGCCACTTGTGTGCTGTTAGGAGATAACATTAGCTTATGTGTCATATAGTCGGTTAGAGCATGTGCATTTAGGTTGTATATATGCTAGATTGCATCATGGCATATAGTTGCATTTAGAAAAAAATGATTTTATAATTGTCTTTTTGGAAAACTTGTTGAATGTGCATAGTCCCCTTTAGCTACTTTTTTATTCATAAAGTGTTCATCTTAATCGTGGAATTTTAGACGCCTTGGGTTGTGCATTTCTAGTGAGTTTTGACCCGTCTACTAATGCCGAGTCACGAGTTTGCGCTTATTCCACCTCGACAACCTCAATTGATGTGAATATTCCGATGGTAGAAAGAATTCTTAGGTGACCGTTCTTGCTATGCAACCAACCTTGATTCATTGTTCTTCCACTTTTGCTCAACAAAGGAAACAAATCAAACAAGCTAAAAATATTGAGTCAATTATCATCTTTTCTTGTTTTCGTCGAGGAAATGCAAAACGGAACTTCTAGGGATTCTAGTGGACCCATATCTAGGGTCCCTTTCGATGCCACTACGGTGGGGATACCCCTATTGTTGGTTGCGACCGCGTGTCCTTGACGGAAACCGTGTGCTTTCATGCCAAAAATTGCAAATCAAAAACTGCAACTCAAAAAAAAAAAAGGGGGAAGAAAAAGAAGAAAAGTGTTGAAATGAAAGTTTTGCAAGCAATTAGACTCAAATATCATTTTTCTTTTATCCTTCTTGAATCATTTGCCCTTGAGTTGCATAGTGAGACGGGACGATCCTTATATCTCATTTATTTGACAAACGTGAATTCCATATGCTATTGTGCTTAATAACGTCACGAGGATTTCATTTTCATCTTCCATTTTATCGCTTTTGACCAAGCAAATAGTAGACGGGTTTCAAAATTATCATTAGACTTGCACCGCTAGGAGGCGAATATTTTTCCATGCTTTATGATACTAGTGGCTTATAAGGATCATGCATTATTTAGACGGTTTTCCTCTTAGATATTTCCGTCACATGGATGAGGCATGTGATTTTTCTTTTGTTAGATGCATCTTTGTCGTGTTCCTACGTGCTTTTCATTTGGATGCGTCGCGATTTTGAGCAAGCCCCTACTTGCCTTGCAAGGAGGTACTCTACCTCATGAGTATCTCGTTGTGAGTTGAAGGGGCGGAGGAGGCCCGTTAATTGCCTACCGTCGGATATTATTAGTAGTTTAGGTAGTAGCCTTAGTATTAGCGTAGTGTTGAATAAGGGTACTTATGGGTCTCGAATCTTGTTTACTTACTCGAGGACGAGTAAGTCTTAAGTGTGGGGAATTTTGATAAGCATTTAATTAGTCACATTTTTCCTCTCATTTTCGTCCCCATATTGGTCCGTTTACACGGATTTGCGTGCCCTTGACTGCATTTTGCTTCCCGATTTCCCGTGCTATGAATGTCGATCTTAATTTGTAGGAATTAAGGCGGAAATGAAGAAATCGGAGCATAAAGGTCTTGCATGAGTCGGGATTCGGAGATGAGATGAAGAAATGAGAAAAGCAAGCCTCAGGTGGCGCAGGCCGGCCAATCGACCGGCGGCCGGCCACCCGGCACAGACGACACACTCACAAAGGAAAGAAAAAGAGAAGTGGAAGAAATGGCCCAGGTAGCGCCGGCCGGTCACCCGGCGGCCGGTCGACTACCCGGCCTGCGCAACATCAGTAGGCATACGAGAATCTTGGAAATGGAGACGAGGACCGGAGTTACATGAAGAGAAGAAGGCTTCCATGGCATCAAATTTTTTCTTCATTACCCGCATTTGTTCATCCCTTGCGGCATTTAGTCTCGTTTTGGTTCTAGTTCGGCTTTTAGTTTACTTATAGACCGGCTCATAGGGTTTTTTTATACTATGATTCATGGATTTTTCAACATTCTAGACTTCTAGATGTTTCTGTTTGTTACGGAATATTTTATAATAGGAATAATTTTAAGTTTAAGTCATAAATAAAACATCAAGCTGGTTTGCCCGAGTGGTTAAGGGGGAAGACTTAAGATCTTCTGCACATAAGTGCGCGTGGGTTCGAACCCCACAGCCAGCATTTTTTCTATATTTTTTACTCAACGTCTTAATTTATTTCTAAAAACAAATATTAACAACTATAATTCTACTTAGCTCATATTGTTTTTTTTTTGAGATTTTGGTACACTTCTTCATAAATATATTGTCAAGCTTTTGGGCTACATTTAAAGTTCATTTTGCATATAATATAGGGTTATTTAATAAGAATAATCCAACATGTGCCTACCCTTCTCATATTAATTTATGTTTAAGTTTAACCAAGAAAAACCCGAACTAACGGTTCATTTAACTTTTATTGGACTTGGCCAAATTTTAACCTGTACCATTATCCTAACAGGTCATTTGTTGGGGTTCAATTTTTTTTTTAATCTTCTGGTAGCTTATTACTTCCCCCCATCTTTTTCTTTGCCTGCATCTTCTTCTTTTTCTTCCAGTATTTTCAGCTCCAGTACCCCACCCCTCTTTCTTTCAACCATTGTAACATATATTATACATCGATCACAAGTACGCAATGGTGAACAATTATCTACATTATATATCTCTTCTCATCATCATAATTTCTTACAACCATTAAAATTACAGCCTCTCTCTCCTTCAATCCTTCACCTTACTAATACAAGTACCAAACATCACCATCTCAAAGTAACCTTCCGGAACACCAACTTAGGGGTCAATGGTGTTTGTAAAGGACTCAAGATTCAAACAAACTAAGACAAGGCTATTTTTGTGGGATAGTTTTCTGGTTTTTGTAACAAATAAGTAAAGGATAGGGTAGAGGATAAACAACAACTAAGACAAGCACAAGTTGATGTGAATTTTCATGTTTAAACCCATAGGATAGAAACCTTGAACTTGGGCTGTCAAGACTAGCACAGACAGTTCAAGAACAGTGAGTCCTAAACTCAACTCACTCACTAAGACTAGCACAAGTGAATGGATTAAGATTAGGCCAACAAACTAAGACTAACACAAGTTTGTTGAGGTTTGTGTTAACCAAGACTTGCACAAGTTAACTGAAATAGAATAAGAACTCCTTGTTTTAAATTCTGATTATTACAAAGGACTAAAGGCTCTTTATATAGAGCATTACATGATAAAACCCATAAACCATAGGAAGAAATCTAACCATTGATGTAAAACAACCTTAATCTAAGGGTCTAATTTAAAAGAGAAATAGGACAAATATGATAAGGTCTGACTTTCAACTTGCAAGGACAAAGAGGAGCTGTTATATTGTCTTCTTATATGTCCCAAAAACAGCTCTTTGCATAGCTAACAGAAATGAGGAGACAAGGGGAAGATGAGGACAAACTGTCACTTTGTTGTTCCCTCAAAAGAAAACAACCTTTTCTCATATCAAAAGGTCTTCCCTTTCTGCTACTTGAGGCTCACATATTTAGGATCTTTTAGGGATCATTTTACAACCTTGGACGTGCACTTAAGCCATGTAAAATAGGAAAAAATGCCCCTGTTGTTCACAAATGCAAAACAGACTACTTGTATAGCATTCTGGAATCAGACATGACTTGCAGCGCTGATAAATCCTTGCTAAGGATGAATTACATGACCCATGGTATCTCATTTTAAAGCTACATATCTTAGCTTTCATATCAAAAAGGAATCAACCCTAAAACATGTCTTGAACTCTAGATATGGAGGTTTGAATACTAGCAGGTCACTGATGACATCTGCTACAACAGTTCAGTAACCAGGAGCAACTTTTAGGCTTCATAACTTTTGACTCAAGAAGACTTAGAAAGCCATATAGGTATCAAATTAAAGATATATTAGTTATCTTTCTCCTCAAATTGGAATCACACCAAAACACTTCCTAGAGCTCCAGTTATAAGCCTTTGAGTAAGTTCAGGTCAGGACTGGATGTGCAACATTCTTCCTGTGCATCAGCAGAAACTTTGAAACCTCATATTTCCCACCTCAGATACATTAAAAATTCCCATGATGATTCAAATGAAAGCTATGGACGTTAGATTTCATATCCAAAAAGAATCAACCAAATTATCCATCAAATATTGAGTTATGAACGTTTTAGTACCGACATGTCATTTCAGGAAAGCAGAACAACATTCATGCGTGACAGTCTTTGGAGCCTTCTTGAAATAAATATACTTGAAGGATCTTGTTGATTCCAAAGCCATGTCAAAGAATACATCTTCAAGATTCTAGAAATATAAGGAACACAAATATTGAGCAATTAAAACGCCAGATATGATCAGTACTTTTGGGAGCAGTTCAGACTTCTTGAACTTGAATGCTTAGGTTGTTTGGAAATAAATGGCTGCCTTGTTCATGGATTTTAAATAGAAACTAAACAAAGGATCAACCCACATGCTCCTGTTTCACCTTCAATGTTATTTGCCTATCATCAGCTCACAACTAGTACACAAGCATTAGCAAGAGCATCAAAATCGCTCTTAAACCACAAATACACCTCCCAAATTCCTCAATCATTGTCCAATCAAAGGCATGTTCAAAGAGTAAACAAAATTATCACTATTGCCTAGTTTCTCGTAGCTCCTCATCATCTGAGATATCATCATACCAAATATCTTACTCTAACAAAATTTCCTCAACCTCATTTTTAAAGAAACCCCCCTCATGCACTCTTTCTACATCACTTCCCACATCATCAATTGAACGAAAAGGAATGAAAATTGAAAATAAAAAAGACACTCACACCATGGCGCATGAAACTTCGGTGCTTGACGATCAATCACAATGATGGAATGAATTTAGGAATTTTGTTTTTAATTTAGGGCCAGATTATAGAGGAAATGAATTGAAGGGGTTTCTTAATTATTTTTGGGTTTCTTTGTTTGTGTGAGGAAGAAGAGGTAATCTACTATTCTGTGCTTAAAAAGTCAAGGGAATCGGTACACCAGATCTCAGTTAAATAATGCGCTAGTTTGGGTTTTTCTTAGTTAAACCTAAGCATAGATTTATATGAGAAGAATAGACATAGGTTGGATTATTCCCATTAAATAACCCTATAATATACTATCATATAAAAGAACTAATAGAGTAATAAATACTTCGAGGGGAGAAGACGAAAAAAAAGATAAAATTATTTAGAGTGGTAAAACAAAATTTACAATGAGGAGCTTTGTTATGGGTAGGGGTGAACAAAAAGTGACCCACACCGGTAAACCGGACCGACCCGGATCGGCCGATGATAAGCATTTAATTAGTCACATTTTTCCTCTCATTTTCGTCCCCATATTGGTCCGTTTACACGGATTTGCGTGCCCTTGACTGTTTGCTTCCCGATTTCCCGTGCTATGAATGTCGATCTTAATTTGTAGGAATTAAGCCGGAAATGAATAAATCGGAGCATAAAGGTCTTGCATGAGTCGGGATTCGGAGATGAGATGAAGATATGAGAAAAGCAAGCCTCAGGTGGCGCAGGCCGGCCAATCGACCGGCGGCCGGCTACCCTGCACAGACGACACACTCACAAAGGAAAGAAAAAGAGAAGGGGAAGAAATGGCCCAGGTAGCGCCGGCCGGTCACCCGGCGGCCGGTCGACTACCCGGCCTGCGCAACATCATTAGGCATACGAGAAAGTTTATGATGTTCTAGGCCGGTGGGCACCCGGCGGCCAGGCACCCGGCTGGGAACGCATTCTCACACTTAGAATATTTTTGAAGTCGAGAAGAAGGAAGACACTGATGTGATCCAGGCCGGTCAGGGAGCCGGCGGCTGGTCGACCGGCCAGGAACACAGCTCCGCAAATTCGCCCCTCTTCTATTTTCTTTCTTAATTTTTGAGATACCTATATATACCCTCCCCCTAATTTTTGTAAGCAGCTTTTGCATCAACACTTAGCACAAAACCCTAGATAATTTGTAACCTCTATTACTCACTAATTACTCTTCTAATCGTTCCCTAATTAAGTTTAATTTCTCAATTCAAGTTAGTAGATCTAGTTTTGGGTTTGTATTGAAGATTTTGGGTGAAGACATTCCCCCTATTCATTAATACAAGCTTTGGTTGTATAAATTTCTCATTTTTTTGTTATTTATGCAATTTATTTTCATTCCTAGTTGATTGTTTATCATTCGATTGTTATAATTATTCATTTCCTTAGCATGATGTTCATTTCATTATTCCTTGCCTTTAGTTGTTTGATTTCCTATAATATGAGTGAGTAGTCTCCCTCTAGGGTTTAGGGGGAGCCTAAGGGAGGATTATGTGGGATAATTAGTTGGGTAATTAGTAAACTTGTGGTAATAATTTGAGTATTACCCATATGCACACTAGGTGTTTGATGAAATGTGTAAACGAAAGTTACCCACTTTATCAAGTATCGTTTGATTATCTCTTAAGCGACGGTGGTAGAGATGATTAGACTAGTGTTTATATGAGTGATTTGAGACAAATGCGATGGCTTTGTTGAAGATTATTAATTGTTGAGACATTAGCAATTAATACAATTTTGTTAATTACTCGACTAACCCATTAATCCCCCCTAAGGTGAACCTTTTACCTTAGTTTTTCCCCTAATTGTCTTTACCTTGTTATTTAGCGATTACTTGCTTTTTCTAGTTCTTAGTTGATCATCCCATCCAACCTTTGTTAGGCTAGAATAGGACTTGATCGAATTTGTAGTTGACCCCTCCATCCTTGTGGATTCGACCCCTTTATACTACTTATATAGGGTTTATTTTTTATGTTTGTTTTGACGACGAAACGATCATCAGCCGGTCCGGTCCAGACCAGAAACATACCGGTCTGGTCTCCGGGTCCCAAAAAATATGGTGACTGGTTTTCGGTCCGGTCTGGTCCATACTTAAAAAATATTTCAATTTTCCCTTTAAAAGAAGGACCGGTCCGGTCCAAACCCGGAAAAAACCGGACCTTAAGGGTTCTGTTCCGGTCCGGTCCCCCTCTTAACCGGTCCGATCTCCGGTCTTAGAATATGTGGTAAACCGGTCCGCGGGTTTATCCGGTCCGGTCCGGTTCTGGACCGGTGAACACCCCTAGTTATGGGTAGGATGAAAAGAAGGGAAATAAGTTCTTTAATGGAAATAAAAAAGTCGGTTTTGCTTCGATGGAAATAAAAAAGTTTAATATTGTGTATATAAAAGGCTAAAATTTTATAACTTATGAACTTTACTACTAAATTCCCCTTTTACATAGACCTTTATTGAAGTAAACGAAAATATAATACTAATAAAATTGGTGAAGAAAACATAGGAAAAACTTTGATGAGTAAACCCACTTCGAGGCCATGCTTAAGTTCTGAATATTTTTTTGGACAAATTGAAAGGAGAAAGGTCGCATCATAGGATTTTTGCTATTATGTGAGCTCTTCTATTGAATCTCCTGGGACAATGACTAAGGCCTCGTTTGGTTGCCCATTTAATTCATGGGAAATTTAAAATCACGTGAATTGTAAAAAAGGGGGAGGTGTTTGGTTGCCAATTTTTTGGCAAAATGTAGGCATTCAATTTTCCCGTGACGTGTGCGTGCTCGGTTATCAACTTCCAGAGCTAGAGTTAGGCAATCCGCACTTGAATCAATGTGTCGGAATCCTACCTTATATGCATGATCAATAACAAAGAAGAGGGTCTAAGCCTTGGCCTGCATGATAGATTTACTCCAGAAAACCATTTGCCGTACACGAATAATGCATCCTTTATTTTATTTTTATTTTTTTTGGCAACGGTAAAGATTGAGGATTTATAGCTTAATAGCCCATTTAGCTAATCCATGGGCTATTTTATTTAGTCTTCTCGGTATAAAACTAAAAGCTAAGCAGTGGAATGAGAGACTGAAATTTCTAATGTCTTCAAGAATCTCATGCACTTCATGATGGTCTTCCTCTAATCTGCAAAGCTGATAGAGAAGCTGCAAGCAATCAGTTAAGACATGTAAGTGGTACTGACGCTCCTT
This sequence comes from Heliosperma pusillum, assembly GCA_022085475.1. Lineage (NCBI taxonomy): Eukaryota > Viridiplantae > Streptophyta > Magnoliopsida > Caryophyllales > Caryophyllaceae > Heliosperma > Heliosperma pusillum. The sequence continues at coordinate 184,760 of JAIUZE010070028.1, forward strand.
TAGAGCCCATGAAAGGATGTCCCTTAGCCCAATAGCTTTAACTTGTAGCGGTCCCTCAGACCAGAATTTCCTGCCATCTCTATGAATAATGTTACCATTATTATTATAGACCACCCATCTGATTGATGAGATCAGGTTAGGCAACCAACTCGCATCGACTTTTATTCTTAAGGTATTACAAGTGGTCGATATTCCGAAAAAGGAGATGGGAAGAGATTCTTTAATCTTCCTCTTCGAGTTTTCTTGATCATTATCCCGATTAATGGCCGTTTTTATTGTCGTACAAAAAACCCTACTGGCCACCTTTGCGTCATCCATGTAGATATGCATGACCGCTAAAGGGGAAGGATTAACGCAGCGAAAAATACAGTTGTTTCGCATTTGCCATATGCTACGAAGGATAGCAACGAAAATGATAATAAGCTAATTTGCATTGTCATGTCTATATAGGTACATGATCCAGTTAACAACCCAAATGCCCAGCTTAAGGTGATCATTGCTAGATGATCGAATACCCAAGATGGAAGAAGACCAGATTCGATTGACAAATTGGCAGTCTCTGAAGAGATGTTCCAGGGTTTCAATTTTAGTATTATCCTTACATAAGTGACAATGATTATCTGCATTAATGCCTCTCCGACTGAATTCATACCCCACCGGCATGGTATTAGTAAAAATTTTCCATAAGAGAACCTTCCAGTTGTGAGGCATATGAAGATTCCATAACCTTTTTTGACAAAATGTTCTTTCTATATTACCAATCCGCGACTTATCCTTTGGAGTGCTGATAGTTTCTTGAAGAGTTTGTAAAGCAATGCCATATCCACTTTTAACAGTGTACTTACCAGAGACAGTTTTAGTCCAATAGATCTCATCATCAACCCGTGTGTGACAAAAAGGAATGGCATAGATATTCCTCTGCCATTCACTATAAAAGAGACATTCAATAAGTTGTTTGTTCCAGCTTCCTGGTTGTTGAAAGAGCTCCCGTACACGAATAATGCATCCTTTAATATCCAGCATAACCCATCTAACATAAGCCTTAAAATCGAAATTCCATGCAGCATCACACATAGTTCTATTGTGTTTGGAGCACGATTTTGAGCATACTAAATGGACATTTAAATGGGTTGTAAGAAGCGAGTCCACCTCCAATTCCTTGATGCTAGAATGGAATACCCACTTTTTACCATGGTCAACAAATTTCCTAGACAAAATGTTGCATCTTGCATTATTCATTATTTTGTGGAGAGAAGTAGAAAAATAAAAAATGAACCAATAGACACCATCTCATTCTTGATTACAGGTGATCATGGGCCGGGTTTAGGCCATGCCAGAGTATTAAAATAAGCTTAATGTGCTGGTCGGGCCGGGTCAGGCTACAATTGTGGGCCTATTTTATCGGCCCAAATCAGGCCCATGTTGGCTTAAATCGGGCTTTCGGGGCTATTCGGGCTTATAATCTTTACTCTTCAAATAACTTTTGAAATCCTCATTATGTAATTAAATACTTTGTTAAAAAAAAATTCCGTACAAAAATTATGAAAATTTCTAGTATTGTCAATATAAGAAGTAGGAATGTAATGTATATTTTATCACCATTTATTTAGGGTGACTCGCACAAACTAAACGCACAATTCCAACTAGTGGCGAATCTAGGATTTCTGAAATGGGGGTGTTTAATAAAATTTATAACATAAAAAAACACCAAAATATAATTACTCATATAGTTCATAATACAACTTAAGCTAAGGGAGTGGGGGCAATAAAATGCGACAAGTTCTTTCGCGTTGAAAAATATCTAGTACATCATTAGTTTCAACTAGACGAAAAACAATTTTCTCTATAAATGTACTACGTAATCATTCAACACTTGATCCGCCATACTATTTCTTAATTTGTTCTTCACATACGTCATTGCGGAAAAAGCCCGTTCCACATTTGCGGCTGCCACTGGAAGTATTAGTACTAACTTTATAAGAAGGTATACTAGTCCATACGAAAGGTGATAATTTGTTGCCACAAGCGTCGTAGAAAGTTTACCAATATCTTCCAAACCTTCAAATCTCGCACCATTCCGTACATCAATATAATGATAAGTTGAAACTCAAGTCTCCTCAAATCAGTACTTGAGAAATCATGAGGATAACATTTGGCAAGCTTAAGTTTTTGTTACTTATCAAAAGTTATACATGAATCAATAGGCCTAAAGGAAGACATACTAGTTAGTAACTCCATATTCGCCTCATCAAACCGGCTATTTAACTCTTGCAGTTGCAACTTGCAAATCAATTATACTTAAAAACATATCGACTCGAAACCGATCTGGATTTTTAACTTTCTCAAAGTAATGTCTTGTCTAGAAGGAACATAATAATCACCTATATTAGGAACCTCAATATCAATTTTTTTGCAAAAAGAAGTAACAGTGTCAATAAAACCATCACAACCATCATCTCTCACCTTTTGTAATCTTGCTTTAGTCAAACGAACAAATGTCATAGCATTTACAATGTCTTGATCCTTCCTTTGCAAAGCTTGACATAGGTCATCAGTATAGCCAAATATTACTAGCATTAATTAAGCCATAAAGACAAATTGAAATGACTCAAAACTAAGCATTACCGTTTGGGCGATCATCGCAATGCCATTTTTTTTCCAAAATCAAGAAGTACTTCAATGATGGCAGGATGTAAGTTGTAATACTCAAGATTGTGTTGTAATATGATCCCCAACGAGTATCAGCCGACCTACCTAAGGTACACCTTTGATTTAAACCTTGCCCACTTGATATTTCACCAACCTTCAATCCTTGTATATTCTTTTGAAATTGTGCTACTCGAAAAATTTCTTTTCGTATACAAGAATTTCCCATAACGTTCAACAAAAATCCAACTAGTTCAAAAAACCATTTACAATCACAATTATCTTTAGCAACAGTAACAAGTGTCAACTGAAGTTAATGCGCAAAACAATGAATATAATACGCAGACGGAGTAACGCTCAAAATCAATGTCTTTAGACCATGAATTTGACCCTTAATATTACTAGCTCCATCATACCCTTGACCCCGAATCTTAGACATGCTCAATTTGTCACCCGTGATCATCTTTGTTATCGCATCCTTAAGTAACAAAGAACAAGTATCATCCACCTTCACCACACCAATAAAACGTTCACACACACTTTCAATTTTATCTACAAAGCGCAAGCAAATAGCCAATTGTTTCTTGTGAGATGCATCACTAGACTCATTCGCTAAGATGCCAAAATAATCATCCCCAAGCACTTCCAGAATAAGCTTAGTCGTTTCTTTGGCGAAAGAATGAATAAGATCTTTTTTAACATCCGGACAAGTCATTTTTGCATTTTCAGGAGCTTTTTCGAAGAGTATTATTAATATTTTCGTCCTTTTTCTCTAGCCAATATAAAAGCTCACAAAAGTTTCCTTTATTGCTTGAATATTCACTTTCATCACGTTTGCGAAATGCTAACCCTTGACGCATAAGATACTTTACACAATCAAGGGATTGTGTCAACCGAACTTTATAAAGGATATTATCTTCTTTACTTATCTTATTAATGTTCTCGATGATTGAGGACTTCAGATTCACAAAAAAAATCATACTTTTCTCGAGCTTGCCTATGAGCACTAGTAAGACTCGGCCCAATATGTTTCAAAAATATCTCATTAGCTCAGTTCCATCCTCTAAACCCCTCACTCACAAATGTATCACCTCTGAGATAGCTAGTTTTATCCTTGAACAAGTAACACACAAAACAAAAGGCTGCATCCTTTTCTACACTATATTCAAGCCAATGATAGCTCTCGAACCAATTAGATTGAAACCTAAGCATACATGATTTAGTATCATTTCCAAAATCGGTTTTGAGGGAAATCATGGTTACGTGGTCGACAACCCTCTTTGGCTATGAATCTCATGCTCACCAAATATTGATCATTAGGAGGGTAAGATAAGATAGGAAATCTCTTTCCTGGATCATGTGGTAAGCGATCAACATCATAAACACAACCACCTTAACATTAAAAGTTCTTGTTTCATTTTGGGGTGGAATTTTAGAGTGAATGAGAGTATCTTGATTATCAGTCTTTTCTTGAATAGGTGGCATTTGATTACGAACCCTAACTTCAGGTTCACTGATATGCGGTGAAGAAGAAGATGACGATTTTTGTGATTTGTATCCACTAAATAAATCTGATATGAGTCCACTTTTCAGTTTAGTCTTCTTCATCTAGTAATTAAAAATGACAGCGTCAGTGAGTAAAAAAAGTTAGAGCTTGAAATACGACTTCATAGGACAAATGAATTGGACATTGGTTGATTGGTATAACCATTATAGTATTATACAGACTCAGTGACTAGCCACTAAACAAGATTACAAAACACACAAACAATATTAATCATTGACAAACTGTTATTTAGGACGGTCACTATCCGTCTTAAATTTACGATGGGACAAATAAAACTTACCGTTAATCATTCAACGTAAGACTGAATTGGCTAGTGTCCACAGGACCACAATGCTACTTAATTAGTACGAAGTAATTGTCAAAAGCCAAATCTACTGTCTACATTAATTAATTCACAAAAGGCCAAAGCTTAGTAATAATTTAATATTCTCGTCAATTTTCACAACAATTCAACAAAGCTTAATCATTCTTCTTATATCGGCCAAATGTCTGCTTACTCGTTAATTTCATATACTTGATTTGTTTAATTGACTAATGACTTACAACCACAATCACAGAAACCATTTCTAATATATAGAGTTCCTATCTATCTATCAATCTATCATCCTAAATTCCTAATTCCTACAAACAACAATTCAACAAAGCATAATCATATTCATTATTCCATATAATCTAAATTCCCAATTAATTCATAAGTTTAAACTATAAAGCATACCAATGGGCTTCCGGAGACGGAAAATTTGAGACGGTGATGTATTGTTGTCTGCTACTCCACTGCCGCTTGTTGCTTAAGCCTTGAAACATAGAAAGTTGGGAGTTGGGTACAGGGAATTGTGAGATAAATTGATAAAATACGGAGTATTGCTCTATTGGAAGAATGAAAGATGTGGAGTTGTAATTAGGTTACTCCGCAAGTCCGTATCTCTTCATTTGCAATATTTTTTTTATATATTTTTTAAAATAATGGGGGTGAGGGTTCACCCCCATTACCCCCTATAGATTCGCCCATGATTCCAGCAGTGTATTGATGAACGTGTATCAGTATTGCGCACTCTTCATGGTGTTATAGTGTTGGACTTGTTATGTTTTTTTTAAGCTAGAAATCATGGACTTATCACACATTCACTTTATCAAACAAAATCTTGGCTCATTTATCAAACTAATAGTATGAAACAAATTAGTAAGGCTTATCACACCAATACTGGTTAACAAATTAGTAATTACTAAGGCCAATAACTAGATAAACAATTGATTGGTTAATTTTTTTACTAAGCCTCATTGCTCATTTACATCCTTAATATTATATACATAAGTTCTTAAATTTTGCATATGTTTGGGTTGGCCGGGCCAAAATACGGGCCTTAAAGTAGGCCAAAACTCGGCCCAATTATATGCTTCGAGCCTAATATCAAGGCCCAGACCTGGGAAAAAATTGGGCATGGGCCGGGTCGGGCTACGGGCATGGGCCATTTGATCATCTCTATTCTTGATGCACCGCCGTATCCATAAAGTACTAAAAATAGTAAGTCTTCCTGCTGGAGATAGGAAAGAGCATAAGCCAACCACCTATGAAAAATTTGACATTTGCTAATACCAAAGTCAATGACGAGACCCAAGTAAAAGCTAAGCTCCTTAATTGGTGGAACCAGGGCCGTCTATGAGCATGTGCGGCACGTGCGATCGCACAGGGCCCTCAAAAGTTTTGCCCAAAATACAATCTACAGTCTAAAATAGTTATATTAATAACTGTATTAGATAAGCATTGTTATGGAGTGGTGTAGAGGTTTAAATGAAAATTAAAGCTTATTATTATAGTTGGTTGTACCTGGCAATTTTTTTTCGGAATTACTTTTTCACATACGAACTTTACTCTTTCACATACATTTTTTCATTAATTTTCCATATCATACCCTTTTTTTAAAACCTAACAACTTAAAGCTATACATTTTTTTCCACAAAAATCGAATCTAACTGTTTAAAAACTTGAATAGTGGATTATAATTCTCCAATTAAGGAAATAGTTTTATTGTTTAGCAATTATTAATGAAATAGGATTATAATTCTCCAACTATAATTATCCAATTAATGAAATAATCAATTGTTAATTAGTCAAATGAAATGTGAAAGAATTTACCCATTGTTATCAATGGGTGGTGGTTTTGGGTGGTGGACGGTTGTTCTAGGTACCGGACATTCTGAAGTTGGGGTCCTCGGTGGCTGGGTATGGCGGTCGTTGTTGTCGCAACGGGGGAGGGAGAGTGCAAAGGAGGAGGTGTACAAGAGATGGGGGAGTGTAGGGGGAAGGGAAGTGCTAAAGGAGGGTGGTTTGTGGTGGTTGCGTGGAGGTTGTGGACGGTGGTTTGTGGTGGCCAGGTGGTTGGATGCAGATGGAGGTGTTGGTGGTCTAGGCTGGGACGGGTGATTTGTCTTGTTTAGTGAAAGAATACAATATATTCTATGATATTCTATACTATAGTTATAAGCATAAGATATTATATTGAATATCTTGTTACCAAATATTGTAGGCTTGATTATTCTGTGAGATTTGATAGAGTTTAGTATGTATATAATAAACTAGCTTGTACATCGTCATATAATTATCAATAATATTGCCTAAGAGTTTCCTGCTCAATCATGTTTATCATGGTATAAGAGCGGGTTTGATCCTCCTATCCACCACATATAAATAAACACATAATTTTTTTCATGACTAAAATTGGAGACAGCGGTAAAGGAAAGGGCGTCGGCGATAAGATGTCGATCCCGTTATCGTCTCCGTTATATCTTCATCCTTCGGACAACCCTAGTTTGATGTTAACTCAAACTATCTTCAATGGCGATAACTACGAATTATGGGCAGATGCGGTTTGCAACGGTCTTGACGCCAAAAATAAATTGGGGTTCGTCGACGGAACCGTAATAAAGCCTACATCCAGTGAAGAAGAGTCTTATGAACCTGTGGCATGGCGACAATGTAATGCCATGATCAAGTCTTGGCTACGGAATGTTATTGATATAAAATTGCACCCGAGTATCACTTTTTCGGGTACAGTTATTGAAATATGGAAAGAATTACAGGAGCGTTTCTCAGCCGGAAACGCACCTCGTGTCCATCAACTAAAAAGCGAATTAAACGAGTGCAAGCAAGGGACTCGATCCGTGGTAGAGTACTATACCCAGTTGAAATCGATTTTGGATGAACTAGCAAATTATAGCCGAGTACCGAAGTGTACTTGTGGGGCAGGCACCGCTTTGGTCAAAGAGCGAGAAGAAGAAAAGGTCCATCAGTTTATCATGGGTCTCAATACAGCACTTTACGGGCACATTCGATCAAACTTATTAATGGAGGATAATCTTACTTCTTTGAGTCGAGCATATTCGCTCGTCTTAAGAGAAGAACGCCATAAAGCTGTCACGCGCATCAGGGAAGAGCAGACGGAGGTGGCTATGGCTGCAAAGACAATTGGTGACCGTGGCAGTAGTACTTCTTTCCCAACAGAGCAGGGCGACACAGAACCACCCCGATGTACTTACTGCAAAAAGTATTATCACACAAAGGAGAACTGTTTTGAAAAGCATGGATATCCTTCAAGAGGCCGAGGCAGAGGACGAAGAGGAGGACGAGGGACTGGTCGGGGAGGACGAAGCTACGGCAATTCGTATCAAATCGCAAATGCAGCCACCACTAGTGAGGCTGAATCATCCAACTTGGAGAAGAAAGAACTCACAATTGATGAAATAGAGCAGTTGCGAATCTTTCTTGTCGCCAAAGCCGAAGGTAGTAAAAAATTATCAGGTACGAATACTAAACGATCGACTGAATGGATGCTTGACAGTGGTGCTTCGCACCACATGACGGGTCGACGAGAATTGCTTACAAAATTATGGAAAGGAGAGCCGTCAACGGTAGGATTACCAGACGGTTCTACAATTATGGCACAAGAACACGACTGTACTGTGTTAAATACAACTTTTGAACTAAAAGACGTTTTATATGTTCTGTCTTTAACTTGCGATCTTATATCAGTACAGCAACTCATTCATGAAAATAACTGTGTTGTGATTTTTTTTTCTGATCATTGTGTAATACATGACCGATCTACGAGGACGCAGATTGGACGAGGTGAGCAACGAGACGGGGTTTATTATATGACACACGAGATGGAAGTAGCAACGAAGACAAAAGTCGTCGATGATGGTCGTTTGTGGCATCGAAGACTAGGTCATCCCTCTAGCACTGTTTTACCTTTTTTCTCGTCTTTAATTGGGAATAATTTAGTTTGGAATCCCAAGTACTTTTGTGATCCTTGTTGTCGTGCTAAACAAACTCGGTCTATTTTCAAGACAAATAATAAAAGAAGTCCTGTTTCTTTTGCTTTAATTCACTGTGATATTTGGGGTCCGTACAAGACTCGTAGTTTATCGGGTGCGCACTATTTTTTTACCATTGTTGATGACCATAGTAGAGGGGTATGGGTCTATCTCATGAAGGATAGAGGAGAAGCATGTCCTTTGTTACGAAATTTTTGTAACATGGTGAAACCCCAATTTGAAAGACACGTAAAAATTGTGCAAAGTGACAATGGAACCGAATTTCTTTCCGGTTCAATGAAAGATTTTTACAATGAAAATGGGATAATTTTCCAAACTAGACATTGACACCCCTCAACAAAACGGGAGAGTAGAACGAAAACATAGACACATCTTATAAAAGGCAAGAGCTCTTCGATTCCAAGCAAATTTACCGATTGATTTTTGGGGAGAGTGTGTCTTGACCGCGACTTATCTCATTAACCGGACCCCAACCCGTGTGCTTGATGGCTTAACACCCTACGAGCTCTTGTATGGAACGAAACCTAATCTCGATAATTTGCGGGTGTTTGGATGTTTATGTTATGCTTACAATAAAGAAAGACCAAAAGATAAGTTTAATGAACGGGGAAAGCGTTGTATGTTCGTTGGATATCCTAATGGCAAAAAAGGTTGGAGGTTATATGAACTAAAGTCACGGGTTTTCTTTGATTCAAGAGATGTCATCTTCTATGAGCATGTATTTCCACTTGCAAATTCTATTATTTCAAATAAGGATGCATTTCAGCGTGACATAAGCGACCAAAGTCAGACCCATATTTCCCCTGTTTTCAATGATGAAATCCTGGAGAGTGAAAATACTTGTGATGCCCAACAAAATCCAGAAACTTTTATTGACCAGGAGGAGCTAGCCAATGTCGTGTGGGAAATATCGGTATAGTTCCCTTTAAATTTTTCGGATTATAATGAAATTATAACTATATGAATTTCTGGTCATAAATGAAATTGCATAATATAAATAAGAGATTAAGAAATAACCTTCGGTCCTAGAAAAAGGCCTAAGAACAAATACCAAAGTAGGTATTCTCCTAATCGTTACACCAAGATGGTTCAAGAAATGCCTACGTCGTGCTAGAACGAATACCCAAAAATTACTTCTAATTTTGTGTGTATAAAATGATGATGAATATGGAGATGAATAAGAGAATTAAAAATCAGAATTTTTCTCCTCTTTTTCCCTCTTGTGTGCCGTGAGATCTATCGTCAACTAGGGTTTTTTTTTCTCCTTTTATTACTCCCTCCTATAACCATGTATCAAGAGGAAAGAATAAAATAAAAACCTAGTTTCCTTATTTAACTCGACCTCTATTAGGTAGTTAGCATCTCATTTTAATATGTACATAATGTAATATGTATTCTAATTATTACTATTAATGGACCGTCACATAAACCGAGTAATGCCGGACCAATACACTATAATAATATCGTGTAATACGTATCCGCCAACTTAAATATAACAGTTTACATTTAGTTTAGACCAACATTATATACATGGATTAATTATAACATTTTATATTCAATTACCAGCTAACATTATTTAATCGTTATTAAATAATCGCATCATCATCACATTGACTAACCTTTTAGTCAAATACATCGACTAACCTTTTAGTCATTTAATAAGGCATCAATATAATTATTTTCTCAAATAATCACATCTCTCAAACACATCCTTTAGGTGTGACTTTTAGGGATCAGTTGATCACCGTCATCTGTATGACAATAACGTCAAACTTATCTAGCAAGCCACCCGTTATCGATAAACGTTAATCAACTGATTATAATACAAAGTATACCCTGTGAACCTTAGCTGTTATCACACTAACTGTGGAGGACACTAGCTCCAACAATCTCCCACTTGTCCTTACAAGTGTATGTGCGATAACCGATTCTCATATCCTTAAATTTCTCCCACTCAATGTAAAACAATTTGCAAAGTCCGCATTCACAAAGGTCGTATTTTACAAGTGATCAGTATCAAGAGTGGTTTTCCCGACTAGAGAGTAACTCAACTGATAAACGAATCATTATTCGAGCATGGTCATGCATTTCAGTTACTACTCCTCGAGTGGCACTGAGAAATAACAAAACCTGATAAAGGGTTGGATATTTTCCTCAACTCGAATCCTGTAGATGTAAGCACAGTATGAAATGACCCAGTAAAAATCTGCTTGGCCTCCTGTTACGATCGACCGTGAGAAAGAAACCAAAGTCACCCAAAAACTGCCTTAATCTCAAGAGACAGTCGATAGTCAAAAGAATCGACTCTAGGAACACTATGGACGTCCTATCCACGACCTGGCACCGAATGTTGTTAAACATTTAGGACTCCATAACGTTGTCACGAATTACAATGTCCTACGAGGTATCCTTATAACTCGTATTTGTGATCGATCAGTCAACAGTTTGACTTATGGCTCGTTGAACCCACCATCAATCGACTTAACAATATAATAGCCAGAGTTATCAGCTCATGAAGGCGATTACGGACCAAAACACATATAATGTTATTCAGTTCACTTTGTGGTGTTCAATGTTGTCCATACAATTCACATGAAAAACAAAATATGAAAACAAAACGATGAAGTTATTATTAGTATATGAAAAAGATGTATCTAATTCATACAAACAACTAATACAACTCAGGAACACGTTTAATTCACATGGAAGTAACGTGCCCTACATGTTTATCATGTCTTAACGGTTTAGTGAGAGGATCTGCTATGTTATCATCCGTAGCAATCTTGTCTATCACTATCTTCTTTTGCTCCACGTAATCTCTAATCATGTGAGCCTTCCGAAGTACATGTCTAGATTTGTTGCTAGACTTAGGCTCCTTAGCCTGGAAGATGGCACCTCTATTATCACATTAGATGGTGATCGGGTCATTCGAACTAGGAACTATGGCAAGTCCTTGTAAGAATTGACGCATCCATATAGCTTCCTTTGCAGCCTCTGAAGCGGCATAGTACTCGGACTCAGTCGTAGAATCTGCTATAACACTCTGCTTGGAGCTTTTCCAGCTAACCGCAGCGCCATTAAGAGTAAATACGAATCCAGACTGAGATTTCGAGTCATCCCGATCCGTTTGGAAGCTAGCATCTGCGTAACCGGTTGCGCAAAGCTCAGTCTCTCCTCCATAAGTCAATACCCAATCCTTAGTCCTCCGTAGGTACTTAAGGATATTTTTAACAGCCATCCAGTGTGTTTCACCTGGATTGCCTTGGTACCGACTGGTCATACTCAAAGCATATGCCACGTCTGGACGTGTGCATATCATGGCATACATGATCGATCCTATAGCTGACGCATAAGGAATTCGACTCATGCGCTCGACCTCTTCAGATGTCTTGGGTGCCTGAGCTTTACTCAAATGCATCCCAGACGTCATTGGAAGATACCCCTTCTTGGAGTTGGTCATGCTGAACCTTTCAAGAATCTTATCTATATAAGACTCCTGACTGAGTGATAATATCCGTCGTGATCTATCTCTTTAGATACGGATTCCCAATATGCGCTGTGCCTCGCCCAGATCTTTCATCTGGAAATGGTTCTTTAACCATACCTTAACCGAAGATAAGAGAGGAATATCATTCCCTATCAAGAGTATGTCATCGACATACAATATCAAGAAAACGATTTTACTCCCACTCGACTTGACATATAAGCATGGTTCCTCAACCGATCGAATGAAACCATTTGCTTTTATGACTTGGTCGAAACGATGATTCCAACTCCGAGAAGCTTGCTTAAGTCCATAAATGGAACGCTTAAGCTTGCACACTTTCTTAGGATTTTTAGGGTCAATGAAACCTTCGGGTTGTACCATGTACAACTCCTCCTCCAAATAACCGTTTAAGAAGGCGGTTTTCACGTCCATCTGCCAAATTTCATAGTCATGAAAAGCGGCAATCGCTAAGATTATCCGAATGGAACGCAACATGACTACGGGTGCAAAAATTTCATCATAATGCAATCCTTGCACTTGAGTGAAACCTTTTGCCACTAGTCGTGCCTTATAGGTGTCTGGTTGTCCCCCTACGGAATGCTTTATCTTGTAAAGCCATTTGCACTGAAGAGGCCGAACCTTATCAGGCAAATCAACCAGATCCCATACGTCATTCTCATACATAGAGTCCATCTCGGATTGCATGGCCTCAAGCCATAGCTTTGAGTCGGAACAGGTCATGGCTCCTTTATAGGTAGCGGGTTCGTTACTCTCTAGGAGCAAAACATCGTCTCTATCGTTCTCCTCGACCATACCAATGTATCTGTCTGGAGGTATGGAGACTCTACCCGACCTTCTAGGTTCCTCAGGAATATTAACCGCAGCAGAAGATGAAGGAACATCTTCCTCCATCGGTTGCTCGGTTGTTGGTTCTTGAATCTCCGACAGATCGAAGGTTCTATCACTCGTCTTGTTCTCGAGAAATTCTTTCTCTAGAAACTTCGCACTAGCCGCAACAAAAACACGTTGTTCGGTAGGCGAATAAAAGTAATGACCAAACATTCCTTTTGGATAACCAATAAAGTATGTCTTGACCGATCGCGGGCCGAGCTTATCCTCGTGTCTCCACTTGACATAAGCCTCGCAACCCCAAACCCGAATAAAGGACAAGTTAGGGACTGTTCCCTTCCACATTTCAAATGGAGTCTTGTCAACAGCTTTAGACGGACTTCGGTTAAGTATAAGAGCAGCTGACAAAAGAGCATAGCCCCACAATGAATCAGGCACTACCGTGTGACTCATCACGGATCGAACCATATCAAGTAATGTTCGATTTCTCCGTTCGTACACACCATTTAATTGAGGTGTTCCAGGTGGAGTTAACTGTAGTACTACATTACAGTTTTTAAGGTGTTGATCAAACTCGTTCGAAAGATATTCGCCACCACGATCTGAACGTAGTGCTTTAATCTTTATACCCAGCTGGTTTTCAACCTTATTCTGGTATTCCTTGAACTTATCAAAGGACTCACTTTTGTGCTTCATTAAGTAGACATATCCATATCTACTTAAATCGTCCGTGAAAGTGATAAAATATCTATAGCCATCTCTAGCGTTGATTGACATATGTCCACACACATCAGTATGTATGAGTCCTAATAGGTCAGTAGCGCGCATTCCAACACCTTTGAAGGAAATTCGAGTCATTTTGCCTATGAGACATGATTCACACGTGCCAAATGATGC
>JAIUZE010070029.1:0-112216 GCA_022085475.1 Heliosperma pusillum
CCTTTATATAGTCCCCTATCACCAGGTATCCTAGTGTAATTAGGAAAGGTATTTTCTTTCCTAAAAACCCTCCATGTGGCCGAAATTTTAGAGTATTATAATACTCTATTTTCGGTTCATATTTAGCTATTAATATATTGCAATTAATATCCGTATATTATTAATTATAAATATCCGTATATTTACAATTTTACTAATTCATCATATCAGTTTATATTTAATTTAGCTTGCAATATATATGACAATTAAATATAACCTTTTATATTTAATCGCGAATTACTGTTAATTCGGCTAAACACCATTATTTAATCTGTATTAAATAATTTTTTATCATCACATTGACTAACCGTTTAGTCAAAAACACTGACTAACCTTTTAGTCATATTATAAGGCATCAATATAATTATTTTCTCAAATAATCATATCTCTCGAACACATCCAATAGGTGTGACTTTCAGGGACCAGTTGATTACCGCCATCAGTATGACAATAACGTCAAACTTATCTAGCAAGCCAACCGTTATTGATAAACGTTAATCAACTGATTATTATACGAAGTATTCCCTGTGAACCTACAGAGATTTATTTATGTTATTGCACTAACTGTGGAGGACACTGGCTCCAACAATCTCCCACTTGTCCGTACAAGTGTATGTGCGATAACCGATTCTCATATCCTATATAAATTTCTCCCCCTCAATGTAAACCAATTTGCAAAGTCCGTATTTACAAAGGTCGTAGTTTACAAGTGATCTGTATCAAGAGTGGTTTTCCCGACTAGAGAGTAACTCAACTGATAAACGAATCTGTATTCGAGCATGGCCATGCATTTCAGTTACAACTCCTCGAGTGGCCCTGAGAAATGATATAACCTGATAAAGGTTGGATATTTTCTTCAACTCGAAACTTGCAGAAACAAGCGTAGTATGAAATGACCCAGTAAAAATCTATTTTCCATAAAAATTGTCACATTTCACTACAAAACGAACGCGGGAAACTGACGGACAAAATCCGTCAGTAACCGAGAAAATCCGTCAGTAATTTAGACTACTGACGGAGTTTCCGTCAGTACCCCGAGTCACTTCAATTGGTAACGAAAAAACGGCTTCTGACGGATTTTCCGTCAGTATTTGAAACTACTGACGACTTACTGACGGACGGTTCGTCAGGCAATTCAATTGAAAAGTCAACATAATATTGACTTTACTGACGGAAACTGACGGAATTTCCGTCAGAAAAGTCAAGATTGACTTGAGGTACTGACGGAAATTCCGTCAGTACGTCCAGTCAATCTTGACTATTCTGACGGATTTTCCGTCAGTTTTCTCAAGTCAATTTTGACTTTCCTGACGGAATTTCCGTCAGTTTTCTCAAGTCAATTTTGACTTTCCTGACGGAATTTCCGTCAGTAAGTAAAAGAGTAGTGGCTGGATACAGTAGCCTGCTGTCCAGCCACAATGCGTTTTTTTGCATTGTTTTAAACGTTGAAAATTTCAACAAAACCTGCAATACAGAAAATACATACGTTCACCGCAAAGCGGTAATTCATACTCACATCGACCGCACGATCGGAAATCAACAAAAGGCGATAAAAATAAAGGTGGAGACCGATAGAAATTGGAAAAAGAATTCATTACATAAAATCAAAAAACAAATTCATACAACTTGGGAATTTACAAGCTTACAAATTCAACTGTTCCTAACTTAGGTAAATTAAACATTACTAACCTAAGGGGGTAACGGGAGGTGCTCCAAAACCGTGCCCGTCGTCCGCGTTGTCATCTCTTGGCCGTGGAGGAGGGAAGTTGTTGCACAAGTCCGGGGGAAGATATCTCATCATAGCCGCTTGCAAGGCAGCCATTTGCGCGGCTTGGTGATCCATTTGTTGTTGATTGGCCCGTACTTGTGCTTCAAGGGCAATTCGGGCGGCTCTCTCATGTTCTCGTTCATTCGCAAGTGCATTCAATTGTTCCTTCATTTGAGTATTCTGAGTTGCGAATTGGGTGTAATCTGTAGGATTGTAGGAGAAAGAAGCGCGTGCACTTTTGTTGCATGGTGGATCATACCACACTTGTTTCCCCTTGTCTCCTACCCCGAAGGGCCTTAACTTCTTATCGAATCCGTCAACCGCTTTATAATATGCACGGAATTCGTCTGGGGTCTCGCCAGTTGGCGTTTGCTGACTCATCTCCTCGGTGTAAGCTTCCTGAACCCACAAAAAAGAAATTATATAATTAAAAACATTAAGTAATCAAAACAAAACGAAACTAATAAATAGTATTAAAATTAGATATAAAAAAACTCCCTAGTAATTATTAGACAAACTTACGTTTGTCTTAGCAGCTCTAGGGTTAACCCATTCGCCCTTCTTGTTCTTTTTTGTTTTCTCAAACAACTTGTACGGGGTAGGATTAACCTGAAAGTATTATAAAAACATAAAGTGATATATATATATCGGAAATATTAATCCTTTATAGTTAATATCCTAAATTGTATGTGAATTAAAAATAAAGGACTTACCAATTCTTTAAACGCATCGGAACAACTCTTCCGGCCTAGAGTATGGGTGCCCACCGCTTTCTCGCCATCTGACCGTCTATTAGCCTTGTTTATGTTAGACCTCTTGGCGAATTCGGGATCGCTTTCGGGCCTATTTCTAATGTTTTCCCACCAACTTTCAGGCACCCAATCCGGCCTATTTTTGTTATACTTGCAGCCATTGACAAGTGAGGTAATCCGCCTCGTGACATGTTTCTGCCAGTCGGGCTTCGGGTCGTAGTTCGGATCGACCGAGTTCGCATGATTCTATTTCATCATAAACAACTTGTTAGTAATTGCTGAAATTGTATAACTACATTTTTTGAATGAAAACAATTACTTTTTAGTAATAGATATATACAACCGTAATAAAATATACCTGAAAGTACTCCCACATCCGCCTACGCTGGTATAGGCTTGCTTCACTCCATTTGGTGAAGTATTCTCGGTTTATGGTACGAATAAAAGACCAAGTAACGTATTGCTTGATCGGCTTGTCGTCCCACCTGAAAAATATACATATTAGAACGAACGCGATAATAAAAGATAATAGAAATTATCGTAAAAGTGATAATAAAATAAAGTTTGCGATAATAAAAGTATGATATATATAAATTAATTAGACACTTACCATTGGCCTATAGTAGGATTGCGAGACAGAATAATCCGGTTACTCTCCTGCTGTGGCGTCGGGATCGCCACCTGCTCTTGCTCTTGCTCCTGCTCCTGCTCCTGCTCCTGCTCCTGCTCCTGCTCGTGAAAGGCAGCATCCTCCTCGTTCCGCTCATCGTCGGCACGACGAGAACGACTAGTACTGCCACCTATGATTCGTCTGATAAACGATCCACCTGCCATAAGTAAAAGCTATATACAATGGAAATTGTTAGGTAGTTCAATATATAAAAACCGTGAGCAAACTTCTTGAATTACAATGCAAAGTTTCAAATTTAATTATAATTGTATTTTGACAAATAGATTACAATTAACTAGTGACCCTCACTATCACTATCACTACAAATCAACAAACTTTCATCATCTGAAAAAAGTATTCCGACTTCTTCCTCATCTTCCTCATTTTGTACTAGTTGAATTTCTTCATCTTCATCATCTTTTTTCTTTTTCTTCACCGATGTCCTTGTCATACTCCCCTTCACCCCTTTCAACAACCACTTCATATTCATCCTCACTTTGTGTCTCTTCCACCAAAATTGGTGAAATTGACTGACTATTGACAACCACATCTTCTTGGAAGACAATTTCGTCAACAGGAGCATCAACATGCGATCGTGCCTTGATTTTAAAAACCGCGGACCATTGATTATCTTTCTTAGTGGTTGGATAAGGAGCATAACACACTTGATCCACTTGAAAAGCTGCCACGAATGGGTTATGTCCACGAAGTTTCTTTTTTAAGTTTACATCGACAAGTCCGTATACCTTATGGATACTAACTCCTTGTGGGGAATTATCAAACCAATCACATTTAAACAATATGGCTTTATAAATTCTGTGCTCGGTATAATAAGAAAGCTCAACTACTTCATTAAGGGTTCCGTAGTAGTCCAACCCTTCAGTAGAACTCACACAAACCCCATTGCTTATAGTAGCTTTCGGAACATCAACTCCCTCTTTAAAAGCACGAAATTTGTAGCCATTGATAGAATATCTTCTCCATGTCCTCACCCAGTTACTTGGACCCCCTGCTAGAGCTATTATTAAAGGATCCTTCAATCTATAAGCCTATATATCAATAAAACAATATATTAATTTATATTAAGATGTTATATTCTCAATATAAATTATTAGTTAATAAGAAATTGAAATGTGATCTTACTTCATTTCCCAACCATTTCGAAAAACTTTTGTCATGTTTGCTCCAAACATCATCATAAGACGTGACATCAGGATATGTGAGTTTGATGTACGTCTCGAATTCCCTAATAATAAGACGTGACATCAAGACTTAGTAATGTACGTTTGAACTATAATGAATTAATTTTATTACGAAAACTTATTTGTGTAATAATGAATCAAATACTTACTTTTCATAAGTCTCTAAAAATTGCCCACAGTTTCTTAGCACATAAAAATGAGCTTCTTCAAACTCTTTTTCATTTAAGTACCTCGTTATACATTTCCCGGTAGTATTTCCCATGTCATCATTGAACAACTCGGGTATATTTGAATCTAGTTGGTTATTGGAATTCACACCAACCTCCAAGTCCTTCGCTTTTGTGTCAATGTGATCTTCGAAATATAGGGAACAAAAATTAGAAATTTCCTCTAACAAAAAAGCGTTGCATATGGAACCCTCGACCCGAGCTTTGTTGCCAACCTTCTTTTTCAAATGATTAAGGAACCTCTCAAATGGATACATCCATCGATATTGGACAGGTCCTCCAACTTTCGCTTCATAAGGTAAGTGAATAGGTAAATGCTCCATGGAATTGAAGAAAGAAGGGGGAAATATCATTTCTAACTTGCATAATATCTCCGCAATTCTTGACTCTAGATGTTCCATGGAATCAACTTTAATCGTAGAAGTACACAAGTCTCTAAAAAATTGGCTTATCTCAGTTATAGCATTCCAAGAATTCGTCGGGAGTAAATGTTTCAATGCAACAGGAAGTAACCGTTCCATAAAGACATGACAATCATGACTTTTCATGGAATGTAACACCAAATTTCTATGGTCAACACACCGACTCAAATCTGAAGCATAACCATCCGGGAATTTCAAACTAGCAACCCATTCGCATAGAGCCTTCTTCTCCGCTGTCTCTAAAACAAACCTAGATGATATGGGTCGTTTCAAGCAATACTCAAGAAAGTCAGCTTTACCCTTAGGGCCAAATGAAGTTTTCTTTGTTACATTCATCACCGTGTTGATAAGTTGTTCAAAAAAGTTTTTCTCAATGTGCATAACATCTAAGTTGTGTCGAATCAACAATGTCTTCCAGTAAGGGAGTTCCCAGAAAATGCTTTGTTTCCACCAACCTTCAGTTTTGTCGTTTTTCAATCTTTTCATTTCTTCAGCAGAAGACTCGACAACTTTTGGTAAACCTTTTACCGAATCCCAGACTTCAGCACCGGTTAATTTGATTGCAACTGTGGTATCCTCAGTTTTCCTATTCTTTAGAAAATGCTTACAATTGTTGCGGAAAGGATGATCATGTTTCAAGAAAGTACGATGACAATCGAACCAACAAACTTTTTTACTATGTTTCAGAAAAAAGGATTTAGGATCTGTTTGAAGACAATAAGGACAAGCACGGTATCCGGCTGTGGACCAACCGGAAAGCATGCCATATGCAGGAAAATCATTGATCGTCCATAGTAATGCCACTTTTAATTGAAAGTTACGTTTCTTAGAGACATCATAGGTATCCACACCGGTTTCCCAAAGTTCTTTCAACTCTTTGATCAACGGTTGGAGGTACACATCCAATTTTGCTTTAGGGTTATTAGGACCTGGAACGATCATAGATAAGAACATAAATTGCCTCTTCATGCATAACCAGGGGGGTAAGTTGTACGGGGTTACAATCACGGGCCAACACGAGTAAGACTTCCCGAATTGGCCATAAGGTGAAAATCCATCTGTACACAAACCTAGTCGAACATTGCGAGGCTCACTTGCAAATTCTGGATGCTCTCTATCGAAATGTTTCCACGCTTCTCCATCACTTGGGTGTGCCATTGTCCCTCTTTCTCTTACTCGAGAGTTTTTATGGTGCCAACTCATCTCACCTGCTATGTGTTTGGTTGCAAATAGTCGTTGTAACCTTGGCGCAAGCGGGAAATAAGTCAGTGGTTTACAAGGTATTCGCTTCCGGCCACTTAAATTCTTTTTACCTTTATATCGAGAGGCATGACATTTGGTACATTCCTCAAGATCGGCATTTTCTTCCCAAAAAAGCATGCAACCGGTAGGACATGCATCGATTTTCACATGGGGTAGTTGGAGTCCCTTAAGCAAATTCTTAATCTCTTGAAAATTGCGCGCCATTTGATTATTTTTTGGAATAATGTCACTAATTAACGACATAAAACCATTGGCGCATCTAAGAGATAAGTTGTTCTCACATTTGAGTGCTACCAACCTAGCAGCCGCTTGCAACAAACTCATACTACTTCCCTCATACACTGGTTGTTCGGCTTTATTTAACATTTTATAAAAGGCTGAAACTTGGGGATGTGGGGGATAACGAACTTCTTCATCGCTAAGGTCGTCGGGATTAAGTCGAGCCTCCATTATTTGCTCAACATTATCACGTAATGCATCTTCAACCAACTCCCGGTAAGGATTCTCACTAACTATGATACTACTTGAACTCTCTTCGGTAGCCAATTTCTCACCGTGATACTTCCATACATAATAATTATCAGTAAAACCATTCGACCATAGATGATTTTGAACCTCCCTTTTCGATTTAAAAGCTAAGTTATCGCATTTCTTACATGGACACCTCATTTCACCGCCTAAATCCTTAAACTCACTATATTGTTCCGCGAATTCAATAAACTCTTTCACCCCATTTGCAAATATCAGCTTGGGTTTCTTTTTTTCGTCTAATCTTTCATACATCCACCGTCGTTCTAATCTTTTCATGTTATTATGTATCTACATTTAAATATATATATGTTATATAAATAAATTATCAGAAATTAACAACAATGATAATCAATAATCACACATAGTAAATTAAACATTAATTCTCATCAACAAATAAAATTAATTTTCTTCAATTGGGTCCTTATCACTCCAACCTAAACCCATCAATCTACGTTTCAAGTCACTAGCAAACACCACTTGTAATTTATTAATGAGGAAAAAATTCGGCAGCAATTCCCCTTTGTTTTCTAAATACACAATGTTGAATAAATATTTACTCAACATATGCATTCAGAAAACATTAAAGGAATTGTAACCGAACTCTTTCCTCATTAATAAATTACAAGTTATGTGTTTACTACCTAAGTGACTTGAAACGTAGAAAGACAGTCCCAATACGGGGACTATTCAAAAATTACTCCTAACGAGTAATTCTTGAACGGGTACTAAGTCAATATCAACACATGTAATAATTTGGACATACAAAACACATGTAATAACTAGCTACTAACAACAACAAAAAATTTATTATCAAATGATTAAGACGCAGGGCGAAATTATATTAACAACAACCAAAATTTCATTATCAAAAACAATAATGGCTACTATCCTACGTCAATTAAAGACAAACAAATAATTAAGACGGAAGGCGAAATTAAATTAACAACAAAAATTTCATTATCAAAAACAATAATGGCTACTATCCTACGTCAATTAAAGACAAACAAGTGATTAAGACGGAGGGCGAAATTAAATTAACAACAAAAATTTCATTAACAAAAAAAGTAATGGCTACTATCCTACGTCAATTAAAGACAAACAAATGATTAAGACGGAGGGCGAAATTAAATTAAAGACAAATATAATACCTAAGGATGAAAATAAACAAAGAAAGCGGCGACAAGCAGTGACGGCGACAAGTAGCGGCGGTCGACGGTCGGAGGTAGCTAGTGGTGGTCGTCGGATCTACAACAAGCAACTAACAAAGTACATAAAAATTAACAAAACGAGAAAAAGAATGAGAATTAAATAGTTAATTAAACTTACCAAGGATGTGGTGGTCGGAAAGTAGTCGCCGGAGGAAGTTAGTCGGTGGTAGTGAGGGAGCCGGTGGTCGGAATGTGTATTTAATTGATTTGGGGGTTAGGTTTTGGGTAAAATGAAGAAAGAAGAATGACGGGCTGATTGTGCGATTTCAACATAAAAAGAACATTTCTGACGGAATTTCCGTCAGTATTTAAACCTATTCTGACGGAATTTCCGTCAGAACCTATGTTTGACTGGGATGTGTTTGACCGCATTATTAGTGGATACTGACGGAATTTCCGTCAGTTTAATGGATAATTACTGACGGATTTTCCGTCAGTATCACTAATTTCTGACGGATAATCCGTCAGTACCCGTAAGTAAATTTTGCCGCCTTTGACTTAGTCAATGCGCCATTTTTCACTGACGGTTACTGACGGATTATCCGTCAGTTTTAATATTCCGTCAGTATTCCGTCAGTCATAAAAAATCACTGACGGATTTTTTTTTCCGTCAGAAAAACCGTCAGTTTCCCGAGATTTCGTTGTAGTGACCACCTGCTTTAAAGATCAACCGAAACCCCATGAGTGAGGCTTCCAAGGAAGTCATGTTGATAAGTGAGTCAGAAATAGCACAAGAGCTAAGTGAGCTACAACCTGTATACATATTGCTTGCCAAGGAGACTGGGATGAGTATCATTGATATCCCTGAAGAGGTCAAATCTATCCTAGAAAGTTATGGTGATGTCTTCCCTACTAAGCTTCCTAGTGGACTGCCACCACTTAGAGGAATAGAGCACCACATTGACCTAGTACCTGGAGCTATCTTACCCAACAAGCCAGCTTACAGGAGTGACCGTAAGGCTACACAAGAGCTCCAACTTCAAGTAGGTGAACTACTCAACAAGGGCTATGTCAGAGAGTCCCTCAGTCCTTGTGCTGTACCAGCATTGCTTGTGCCAAAGAAGGATGGGACTTGGCGTATGTGCATTGATAGTAGGGTCATCAACAACATTACCATCAAGTATAGGTTTCCCATACTTAGACTTAATGATATTCTGGATGATTTAAGTGGGGCTCAAGTGTTCACTAAGATTGATCTGAGGCAGGGCTACCACCAAGTGAGGATAAGAGTAGGGGATGAATGTAAGACAGCTTTCAAGACTAAACATGGGCTCTATGAATGGTTGGTGATGCCTTTTGGGTTGTCTAATGCCCCTAGCACCTTCATGAGGTTGATGACAGAAGTCCTGAGGCCTTACTTAGGCAAATGTGTCGTGGTTTACTTTGATGACATTCTTATTTACAGTTCAACTAAGGGAGAACATTTGCAACATCTGAAGTTGTTGTTTGAGGTCCTAAGAGAGAACAAGTTGTATGGCAAGCTAGAAAAATGCACCTTCATGCAGCCTGAGGTTTAGTTCCTTGGGTTCATCATCACTAAGAAAGGAGTGGCAGTTGATCCTGAGAAGGTGCAAGCAATCAAGGAATGGCTCATTCCTCAAACTGTTACTGATGTTAGAAGTTTCCATGGGTTAGCATCTTTCTATAGGAGGTTCATACAAGGGTTTAGTTCAATCATGGCCCCTATTACTGAGTGCATGAAGAAGGGAGAGTTCAAGTGGAATGAGAAGGCTGAAAGGTCCTTCAATCTGATCAAAGAGCTATTGTGTAAGTCTCCAATATTGGTTCTACCAGATTTTAACAAACTCTTTGAGGTAGAGTGTGATGCCAGTGGCCTTGGCATAGGAGCTGTGCTTACTCAAGAAAAGAAACCTGTGGCATACTTCAGTGAGAAGCTAAATGGGGCCAAGCTTAACTACTCCACATATGACAAGGAATTCTATGCCATTGTGAGGGCATTGGATCATTGGGGACACTACTTGAAGCCTAAGCCTTTTGTGCTTCATTCTGATCATGAGGCTCTCAAATACATCAATGGACAGCACAAACTCAACCCCAGGCATGCCAAATGGGTAGAGTTCTTGAATCCTTCTCATTCTCCAGCAAGTATATAGAGGGTAAGAACAATGTTGTAGCTGATGCATTGTCTAGAAGGTCTGTAATGTTGACCTTCATGGAGCAAAGGGTGTTGGGGTTTGAATTTATGAAAGAGCTCTATCAAGAAGAACCAGACTTCAAGCATGAATGGGAGGTATATCAAGAAGGGCAAGTCAAGAAAGGGAGCAAATACACAGCTCAGGAAGGATACTTATTCTAAGGGAACAAACTGTGTGTGCCTAAGGGACCTTATAGGGGACTACTGGTCAAAGAGGTTCACTCCAATGGCCTTGCTGGTCACTTTGGGGTACAGAAAACCTATGACATATTACAAGATCAGTTCTATTGGCCTAAGATGCTCAGTGATGTGCAAGATGCCCTCAAGAGATGCAGGTCTTGTCAACTAGCCAAGGCACATTTTCAAGCAGGCCCTTACACACCACTTCCAGTGCCAAACAAGCCATGGGAAGACCTCAGTATGGACTTCATTGTAGCCTTACCTAGAACTCAAAGGGGAAAAGACTCAATCATGGTGGTTGTAGATAGATTCAGTAAGATGGCACATTTCATTGCTTGTAAGAAGACTGAGGATGCTTTGGGGGTAGCTGAACTATACTTTAGGGAGGTTGTCAAGTTACATGGGGTCCCTAGAAGCATTGTCTCAGATAGAGACACAAAGTTCATGAGCCACTTCTGGAGAACCTTGTGGAAGCTATTGAAGACCAGGTTATTGTTTAGTACTTCTCACCATCCCCAAACTGATGGGCAGACAGAAGTCACTAACAGGACACTAGGAAAGATCTTAAGGAGCATTGTTTCTAAGTCATTGAAAGATTGGGACCTCAGACTAGCACAAGCTGAGTTTGCCTTCAACAGAGCTCCCTCCAGCAGCACAGGTAAAAGTCCTTTTGAAACAGTTTATGGCACTAATCCTCTCATGCCTACAGACCTAGCACCAGTCAAAGGAAACAAGGCAAGCTATGATGCAAAGAAAAGAGTTGAGCAAATGATACAGATTCATGAGCAAGTCAAGAAGCAGATTGAAAGGTCCAATGAATTGTACAAGGCTAGGTCCAAGGGACCTAAGAAAGCAAGGGAGTTCAAGGCAGGGGATCTTGTATGGTTGCATTTAAGAAAAGAGAGATTTCCAGACAAGAGGAGAAACAAGCTCATGCCAAGAGCTGATGGACCATTTGAGATATTGGAGAAGATAAGCACAAATGCTTACAAGGTGGATCTACCAGGAAGCTATGGGGTACATGGTAATTTCAATGTTGGAGACCTGAGCCCTTACCATGGTGAATCAGATGATGAAGGTGAGGAAGATTTGAGGGCAAATCCTTTTCAAGAAAAGGAGGTTGCAACAGGATTATGTGATCAAGACAAGACACGAGCTCAAGACAAGACTCAACATCAAGACAACAGCACCATTCAAGACAACAACATCCTTTCAGACAACACCATGACCAGTTATGACAATGTCCTATTCAGTCCAAGCCACAACCACTTCAAGCCTGCTAAGACAACACCCCCACAACCAGAACAAAGCCTAGCCATCCACTTCCCAAGACTAAGCCACAACAAGGCACAGCCAACAGCCCAACAAACCCAACACAACAAAAACAGCCCTCAGCCAAAAACAGCCTATCACAGCCTTTCTAAACAGGGTCCATGGGGGCCTCACACAATCAAACAAGCCTAACCAACCCTCAAACCTATGTCTTGGGAAGGTCCTATACAACTTTCCCCAGGACTTCCCTTCCAAGAAACAAACACACAAAGAGTTAGCTTAGGGACAACTTCAGACTGTCCAGATTTCAGCCTTTTGCAGTAGTTAACATGTCACTATCAAACTTTTCTTTTATGATCAAACAAGCTCGAGGGCCTTTTAGCAGGACCTTTGGCATCCATCCCACTTCAGTTGAGCTCAAGAATCAAGCTCAGAAGTCCACCCCTCCGCCAGTTTCAACCCCAACAAACCAATTAAGGCAGATTGTCCTATTAGAACTACTTTTCTACTTTATTGCTTTATGCTGAACAATGTAGCTGTTATTTCTGTTTCTTTTGCAAACCCATTGTGGCCCTAGGATGTAATGAACGGATAGGATGTAATCTCCTTGCCTATATAAGGCCTTTTCCTAATGAATGAAAGACAGATTTGAAGTAAAATATAAAACTTAAACCTTGTTTCTGTTGCAATCTCTTGGCTGTGTGCTTGAGACAACTTCCTTTGCTTTGTGCTTGGAAGTGAGCTTGGGTCCTTAGCTGTGTGATGGGATCAAGGTTCAACCCTCAATCATTGGCTTTGTGCTTTGGTTAAGGTTCTATCCTTGTTCTTTAACAATCAATTCAAACAGAAACAGAGTATTTGCAAAGTGTCTTAACCTTAGTTCAAATTGTCATTGTTTAGTTGTCTTTCTGAATAGTTTCAGTGCATTGAGTCTTGGGGTAGTCTTATTGTTTTGTGCACACATGACGTTTGATGAAATGCTTAGATGAGCAATTTGAGTCATTTCCATGTTTAATTACTAGTTTGAGTGAGAGCTTGACTTGTAATGTGTTTGTGTGTGTTTTGAATGCTTAGGGGGACGTTAGGGCGAGAACCCGATTGAACCCTAGGTTAGGGTCCGTCTTGCACCGAGATGTGGAGACTTGCCTAGAGACCGTCTTGCACCGAGAGATGAAGACATATCTAGACTTACCATTAGACTAGTCTTAACCCTCGTCATAACTGACCTTTACCACATTAATGAACCCATTCACCTTAGTCTCTTTTAATCCTTGTTTAATCTTTTCTTGCTTCATTGCTAGTTTTAGTTATTACATCTAGCTCGTCTTTAGCTTTTGAACCTCTCACCTTCGTCCGAACTAGAGTAGATAAAAACAAAAATAGATAGCCAATCCTAACCGTCCTTTGGATTCGACCTCCTTACCCTACTACATTAATTAGTTTGGTATTGAGCATTATAAGTTTTGTTTGGTCGAGCAAATCCCTCATCACTCGTAAACCCGATTTGTATCTGGGTACCATTTGTTGGAGTAAATGTCCTCAACAATAGTGCGATCACATAATTAAATCTCAATAATAAGAATATAAAGGGATGATTAATATTATAGTCAACTGTTCAACATAAATCGATAATGATTGGCTCAATTGAGTTTGACGTTACTGTCGTATGACGGTGGCGATCAGTTGATCCCTTGAGGTCACACCTAAAGGACAATCCCCTAATCATGTACATTAATTAATTGTATAGTGATACAGATTAATTAATCCCTTAAATTGAACCAAGTTTAAATTGTAAGTGAGAAATATATCTTATTGTAATATGATTAAATAAGATTCATTTTGGTCATTTAATTGTTATATTACTAAGAATGCATTATGTTTATGAAACATTTGAGATAAGTGAAATTGGTCGATAATAATTACAAAATGTTGTAGATTATATTAACCAAATATGAGATGACCCATTTTATTTACATGTAATTATTAAATGTGACTTAAAATGTTAAGTCTAATTTATTTGTTATGAAATTGCATTTAAATTAGTTAAATGTACATTTATAAGCCTAATTACATGTCACATGTCACATATTTGACAAATGACAAATTGCAAAAATAAAATGGACACCCATTTTATATGGGTGCACCGGTTTTATGGTGTTATTGGGTAGGATTTTAGTTTAAAATTTTATTCTAATTAAGAATTAGAACAAATAATTACTACAATGACCCATACACTCAACCTTACATTGTTAAGAACAATGTGAAAATGACAACACCTCACCCATGTGGGGTGTGTGTGTGTGACCGGTTTGAGCAAGCCACTATAGGGCTTGTTTTTCCTCTTATTTATTCAATACACTATCTCATATTATTCATTCATGCAAAATTGATTATCTCTCTACATTTTTCTCCAACTCCTCACTAAAACTTAAGAAGTTCTATAACTTGAAGTTCATATATTCTAATAGAATTACTAGTGTAGTAATAGAGTTATTAGATTTATTTTAAAGGGTTACTACTAATAATACTAGTGTAGTATTTTAGTAGAGATTTAAAAGGGGTTGTCTTGGGTGCTACTAATAGGAGTGTTCTTATACTAAGAACTTGGAATTCATCCTCATTTTCATAGCTCAAGAACAATATTTTAAAGGAGTTCAAATATTGTGCCCATATTACTTCATAATCAATGTAAGAAATTGTTTTTTTTATCTTTTGTTATGCATGCATAAAATCTAAATAGTTTAAGAGTAAACTATTCATAATATGATATTAGAAATGTCTAATATTGAGTTTAAGAAACTTACAAGCGGTATCAAGAGCCAAGGTTGTTGCATGCATAATCGATTTATAGTTTTTTCGAGTTATGGTAACTTAAAGAAAACTAGCAACTTGTGTTTTATAAGATAAAATCACAAAGTTATTTGCATGTCAATATATTCTGGTCCTAATACGATTTTAGGTCATTTTGATGATTTATGGAAATTTATAGTGCTCAAATATGATTTTTAGTATTTTTATAACATTTTAATGAGTAAAATGATGTTTAAAATGCTAAAAATAGGTTAGACTTATCTTATGACCTTGAAATGTTTACTCAACATCACACATGCATTCTACTTACTGTATGTAAAATTTCGTGTGAATTGGACTTATTTCGTGTGATTTATGATTTTTATTTGATAAAATGAAATAAATAAAGGTCAAATGGTTAAAAATACTTCCGCTTTGAATCTGACCATGAAATTTTAGTATGTTGTCCCATTCATGTTGTTCTGTCAGACTGGAGAATTTCAGACTGATATGACTTGTCTTGCATGATTTATGAATTTTTAATGTAAAAATGGCATAAATAGTGACTAATTTAGCAAATATAGCTAAAATAATTTTCATGTCAAGAGAAAATTTTTCCTGGTTGCTTAATGTCCCAAATTTCAGATCTAAAGTTTAAAATTTAATATGATTAATTTTTGCATGCTTTATGTGTTTTATTTGATAAAACCGATAAAGCGCAACCATTTTTCTCAAAAACCGATTCGAATTTTTTAACCATGATTTTTGACATTATGAGTGTCATGGAAATGTTCCAGAATGTAAAAAATTTAAAATTCAAAATTCAAAATTATTGTAATTAAATTTGGATTTATTTGATTAAAATATGATTTTAAAGTCTAATTATGAGCAATTATATAACAACAAGTTGAATTATTGTCAAAAATTGTGTCATGACTAATCTTTGAGGCCTAAATGAGTTGGGATAATTAACTTGGACTTAAATATGATTTAAGTATTGTTTGGTGATTTTAAAATGTTATTATCACGCATTTCCATAAAACCGGGTTATATTCGATATAAACCGTTAATTAGGGCGATTTGGCATTTAACATGACCATGTTTTATACACATTATAATGCTGCATTTTTATTTATGAATGTCATATTTTCAATTTATGAATTTATATTTTGGTTTATGTAATTTGGAATTATGTAATTTTATCTTAGTATGGCCTTAGTTTTAATCGATATTGCCCGAAATGTAAGGGAATATTGATTCGGTTGTAATTTAATGTGATCTCGTATCACTTTTATTGTATTTTTTTATTTTACAAATGTATAATAGGAAATTATTGTAATTTTATTATATATTTTGTAACTAATTGTAAAACCGGAGTTTTCCAAAAATGGTGCCGTTCGGAAAGGAGTTCTGAGAGAGACGATGACCTTGGGAGGCGTGCTTATGAAGTTCAAGGGACCAAAGGAGTTGGTTTCCGAATTTGTAATAGAATATATGATTTGCTATTCTAGGAAAGTACCTACAAGGAGTTTTATTTTTATGCTTGCATTTTTATGTTTGCATGCATTGCCAAATCGCCATAATATGACATGCATATTTTATCGACTATTCGACCGTGTCAATTAAAATTATCGTTAATTCATCGATTTAGTTCACTTAAACGAGATAGATTATAAATTGACATGACCTCACATAATAAATAATTGAGATCAAGCCTTATCAAATGTAGAACCCATGAATCCCAATTTCGCAAGGAAGTAGGCTCGGCTCACCGGGGTGCTAAACTTGCTACGTTGGGTAAGTGGGGTAATAAATGTTATTATTTCGAAATTTGGATTGAGCTCAACGGAAGTATTCGCGGCCGTAGCCGCATGTGTTCCGGGCTTAAGATAAATATTAAAGTAATATTATCGACCGAGAGTTCTAATGTAGAATCGATTAAAGAGTTAATCCACCGAATTATGTTATTGAGGGATGAATCGGCTTACCGTGCCCAAGTTGATATGAATTTGGATCTCGGAATCATTTATAATAGTTGGGTAGAGGTCACTATTTAAATGTTAAAACTTGTTTAAAATGTTTACAAGTATATTTAAAATGATAAATGTAGACATGTCCTTTATGTCTTTAAAAATTTGTAGTCATAATTGTTTATTCGCAATGGCAAATGCTAATTCGTCCACCACCATCTTTGCTCCAATTCCCACGAATGTCTCATGGCTTCGATCCTTCATGGATCGATGTAAGTTAGAAAAGAATGGCGCTAAGTTTACCAATTGGGATATGCCAAGGCCTCTCCCACCGCACCTAATGAAAGGTCAACCGCCACGCAAGGCGAGCCTATGAGGCTAGCCACAAAGAGTCCGCCGCGATCAAAAACGTTTTGATCTTCTCGTTGGAGGCCGATCTTCAAGGGAGTGCCATAATATGAGCACGGCCTATGAGACCTATGCCAAGCTTGTGACCATGTTTTTTCACAAGCTCCTAGGATCTTACAATATAAGACGGCTTCCACATTATTCAACATGAACCAAAAAGAGGACAAAAAGTTAGCCCTCATATACTCAAAGTAATTGACCATGTTGAGACTCTTAAATTGCAAGGGGTGACCATTCCCGAACAACTCGTTATCGACCGAGTCTAACATTCCTTGAGGGAAATCAAAGCATATGTGAAGTTTAGGGTAAACTACAATATGCATAACATGAAAACCTCTCTTCATAAATTGCACAAGATGCTCGTGCAAGCCGAAAGAGACATGGGCTAAATGTTAGCACATCCAACAATGTGTTCCATATTAATTAAAGGAGCAAGGGGAAGTTCAAGAAAGGTGATAGTAAAGGGAAAAAGCCCTCAACCTTCAAAGGAAAGGGAAAAGCTATTGAGAATAGCTCACCCAAACCTAAGAAAGGTGCCTCAACCAAGGACAAGTACCATTATTGTAATGACATAGGGCATTGGAAGGGAAATTGCACTAAATATCTAGGAGATATCAAAACTGGAAAGATGTTTCAGTTGGTAATTTATCCCTATCGTTTATGTTATGATCTCAACTTTGGTATAAGATACAAGTTGTGATTCTTACCCTATTAAATTGTAATTAGGGCATCCTAGCAAGGATAAAGGCAAGGACAAGCAAGCCTAAGAAAGCTCTTCAAGGGAAGCTAAGGTAGCTACCCATGATTGAAGACCTATGGAAGCTTGGTCTCATTTTGAATTGTCAAAATTTTGGGATGTATTTTGAGATATTGTTTTTAGAACTTTTATAATTTCCTTGTTTGACATGGAAATTTGTTCAATTCGTTTTATTGACATTGATTGTAATTGGATTTAGTGACTTGGTTCTCAACCCAAGTCATTCGGTTTGTTGAAACTTCTTAGTTCTAAAAACTTGTCATCATGCTATACTTGCACAAATAACATAAATTGTATTGACTCAAGTTGATCGTATAAGTATTATGATGATTGGATAATTATAATAGAAGGCTAAGAATTTGATTCTCACTTTTAAAGACCAATTGCTAAGTCAAAATTGAGTTATTGAACTCAAAATAGGGAGTCTACCAAACCAATTGGTCACACCACTTATAAAGATTGTAATTGACATGAATATGAGTACACCTCTTTAGCTTATAGAACTAGTCTATCTCGAAGCTAATATTCGATGTCTTTACAATGAACTCTTTAGTAGATCACTTAAGGTCATGTTGTAATACTTCTACCTCCCTCACGAGTATGAGTACAAAATTGTTTGTGGCTCATAAGGCTATCTTTAAAGAAAATAATTGTATTTTTCTAAAGATAGAGTGGGAGAAAATAAGCCACAACGAAAACCTAGTTAGGAACTAGTGAGGAAACCAAAAGAAAATGTTCTTAGGTTAGACTCAAGACTAGTGAGGAGACCAAAAGAAAGCGTTCTTAGGTGAATCCTTAGACTAGTGACGAGACCAAAAGAAAATGTTCTTGATATAATAAGATTATGATCTATGAAGTGGAAGCACCTACAAATTTTAAAATTCGGTTTTCTAACATAAGAGACTTATGAAACTAAATGGAATTTACGCAAAGAAAATGTTTTATTTGGAGTTGTCCAATTGTAGTTGCATGGATAGACATGTAGATGTCTTGAAAAGCCAAGTTAATGCGTAACTATGCTTAGATCCGAATCATCAGTGAAATACCTCATTGTAGGTGTGTACAAGATACACAACGAGAACCACATGTCCAAATAGGGATTTGGGAAAGGATGTGTACATGACACAAGCCTAAGGTATCTACCTAGAGGTTATGATGATCTTTTCTATTATAAGATATAAGAAGAGTTTCACTCGAATTGTCGAAAAGTCATGTATAGACATGAAATTCAGTGGGAGTTAAAGTCATGTAAAGACATGAAATTCAGTGGGAGTTAAAGTCATGTATGGACATGAAGTTAAGTGGGAGTTAAAGTTATCATGTAAAGACATGAAGTTCAGTGGGAGAAATTGTTTTCCACGTGAATGACGTATCACTCGTTGTGAGTAACGTATCCGTGTTACCTTTTTGAAAGGTATGGTTTGATTTTCATGCTGGATGAAAGAGGGCAACATGTGTACTAAAATCAAAATCAATTGTGGAATAGAAGATTTTAGTTTGACATTTGGAAAGGTGACTTATATCGATAAGAGCCTTTAATTTATCTATTTCAACAAGTTAAATAGGTCATTTATGTTGATAAAAGTGGGATCACTATGAAAGGGTCATAGTTATCCACTGAACCTAAGAGTTGTTGATCACATGATACCAATCATGTATGCCATTACATACACATACCTAAATAAATTGTATGCTGGGAGCATGACAAGCCTATAACAAATTAATCCACATGAGTGTCATTGGATAGCCGACTAGAAAATCCATAGGGTTCTCAAGGAGAACTAGGAATCCATTCTTGTGTTTGGTAGAGAAAATTTGGATATGTGGTAGAAGTTACACAACCCAAATTTCCAAACTTATAAGGATTTGTCGAAATCCTAGGCGTATTTTTGTTATATAAGAAGCGAATAACTAAAAGGATGATTGAAGAGTCAACCGTTATCAATTCTACAAATAGAGACATAGTACATTATAATGAGGATAAGGTGGCTTACAAGGAGCTAATGTTAGATCCTTTCACCTAAATACCTATCAGTTATCATGATAACGAGTGGCAGCATCTTTCAAGTTAAAGAGCCCAACACTAGATAGAGATCTAGACATGTACATAGATGAATTCATGTTATTAAAAATAACGTTGGATGGAAGGAAAAGCAATTAACAAGGTTGTAATAAATGATTATATGCTATATTCACTACCCAAGCCTTTATTGCATTTAATAAGATCGTCATGAATTGTCATGGACGAAATAAACTTTAGGTTATATGATATGAAGCAATAACATTGTGTTGATTGTTCATATATGATAATCACATTTATCGTTTGAGTTTCATAAAATCGATTTTGTGCTTTGTTATATCCAAATGGATTGTAGAGACAATTTTGGACTTCATTAAAGTGGACTGGATTAACATAGCATTGACCCCTAGTTGCTTATATGAGGTGACGTCTCCAAGTGACTAGAGTGTGATGCGATTCATAGAAAGTTCAAGTGCCATAGGGTCATAAGGGATGATCAATCAATCACATAGACAGACTGTAAGAGACAATCTGACGGGAAGTGACCGCTTATAGAATTCTGGCAATTCTTGTAGCCTGGTCCTAGCAAGAGCTACTAGTATTCTTTTGAGTCAATTCTTTGACTAAAGACTGTTCGCCTAAGGTGGCACACTTTCAGAGTGACTTTGATTTATGCTCTACGACCTTCGTAACTGGGGTCAAATGGGCATCTTTTGGGTCATGATGAGCTGTGGCTATGCAAAGGGAATAGTGCGATAGGAATTGTCCACCCCTTGTCAGGGTTGTTTTTAAATATCAAGGCCACTCGAGGAGGAGTAAGCTGAAAATGCGTGGCCACGCTCGGAAGGTATCTATGGTAGATAATTCCGGTCAGACAGTTACTCTCCAGATCAAGGAAACCACTCTTGATATGATCATATGCAAGTACGACCTGCAAGACACCTTGCATTGAGTGGGAGATTGTAATAGGACAAGAGAATTGGTGACGCACACTTGTCTCGGACAAGTGGGAGATTGTTGGAGTAAATGTCCTCAACAATAGTGCGATCACATAATTAAATCTCAATAATAAGAATACAAAGGGATGATGAATATTATAGTCAACTGGTCAACATAAATCGGTGATGATTGGCTCATTGAGTTTGACGTTACTGTCGTATGATGGTGGTGATCAGTTGATCCCTTGAGGTCACACCTAAAGGACAATCCCCTAATCATGTACATTAATTAATTGTATAGTGATACAGATTAATTAATCCCTTAAATTGAACCAAGTTTAAATATATCTTATTGTAATATGATTAAATAAGATTCATTTTGGTAATTTAATTGTTATATTACTAAGAATGCATTATGTTTATGAAACATTTGAGATAAGTGAAATTGGTCGATAATAATTACAAAATGTTGTAGATTATATTAATCAAATATGAGATGACCCATTTTATTTACATGTAATTATTAAATGTGACTTAAAAAGTTAAGTCTAATTTATTTGTTATAAAATTGCATTTAAATTAGTTAAATGTACATTTATAAGCCTAATTACATGTTACATGTCACATGTCACATGGCACATATGTGACAAATGATAAATTGTAAAAATAAAATGGACACCCATTTTATATGGGTGCACCGGTTTTGTGGTGTTAGTGGGTTGGATTTTAGTTTAAAATTTTATTCTAATTAAGAATTAGAACAAATCATTACTACAATGACCCATACACTCAACCTTACATTGTTAAGAACAATGTGAAAATGACAACACCCCACCCATGTGGGGTGTGTGTGTGACCGGTTTGAGCAAGCCACTATAGGGCTTGTTTTTCCTCTTATTTATTCAATACACTATCTCATATTATTCATTCATGCAAAATTGCTTATCTCTCTACATTTTTCTCCAACTTCTCACTAAAACTTAAGAAGTTCTATAACTTGAAGTTCATATATTCTAATAAATTACTAGTGTAGTAATAGAGTTATTAGATTTATTTTAAAGGGTTACTACTAATAATACTAGTGTAGTATTTTAGTAGAGATTTAAAAGGGGTTGTCTTGGGTGCTACTAATAGGAGTGTTCTTATACTAAGAACTTGGAACTCATCCTCATTTTCTTAGCTCAAGAACAATATTTGAAAGGAGTTCAAATATTGTGCCCATATTACTTCATAATCAATGTAAGAAATTGTTCTTTTTATCTTTTGTTATGCATGCATAAAATCTAAATAGTTTAAGAGTAAACTATTCATAATATGATATTAGAAATGTCTAATATTGAGTTTAAGAAACTTACACCATTATGATAAAATCGGGGGTGTTTCATACAAAGTCTCCGCCTACAACATTAGAATAGTACAAATACTAATAACTTCACCCAATTCCTACACTAATAATCATTAATCTATAATTTATATCAATTTTCGCCAATTTCTATACTAATTATCATTCATTCTACAATCTCTATCAATTTTGCTCAAATTCTACTATAGTAATAATAATCAAAGTCAAAATCATTAATATAATCTAGCCTAATCAATATCTTTCAACTTAATATGACTAATCTAAACTTTATAATTAATCTAATTTACATAATTTAACTAATAACTCAAAACCTATCTTAAAGACGATTAAACAAAATCTAAAAGATGAGAGATGAAGATCACTTACTAGTTGCAAGAATATAATAAAAATTTAGAAGAATAATTTTCTCAACAAATCCCAAGGTAAGATTAGGGAGCGATTAAATTATGTTCAGGGACTAATTAGAGAGTTATAGAGGTTTTAAGTTGATAAGATGAAGAACAAGTCAATAAGTGTAACACTCCTCCTCGCCTGGAAGCCTTAAGTTAGGCCTTCCGAGTGAGAAAGAGTGTTACGGCCTCGGTTTCCTGAGGTAGTGCATAACAAATCGACAATTCCAAAACGTAACTTTAAGTTTCCTTAATTAAATAAATCTCCAAGTTACAATTAATGTCGACTAAATACAAAATAACTCATCTATAACTTATGTACAACTCAACGATCACGTCCAACCTCAACGTCATAGTCTAGAATCATCATCATATCATCAATACGTGCTAATTTATTACTCACCATTCGCCAGAAATAAGGAATGGATCACGGTAGAGTTACAAAATAATTCTAAAATACGGTCAGTAAACATATAAATACTCAATCACTATCCTAATCATAATACAATCATAAGAAATATCCGGTGCATCAAGTAGCGCACTTAAACCATGAGTCGTGGAGCCATCAACTAGCACACGGCAGTGTTCAGGGCACGCCGTAGACACAATGGATCCTACCGCAGCAGGTCACCCCCAGACCTTGGTCATCACCACATGCACTGTCTCTTCCATGGCGGGACCATGAAGAGCGACCCAGAGAGTCTATGGAGCTGGTATCGCGCTACCGCTCCATATAAAACACCTCCAAATACCGTGACCGCAGTCACGAAAACACACAACCAAAACTGCAGTCAATATGTCACAACCGTATCACAATTAACTTCACATCAATCACATATAAATCAAGTGAGTATGATTCATATACTTTTTAGCATTCCAAGCATATCATCATCAATTAGCAATCCAATGACATGAGTCATCATCAATGGAATCTGGATATCCAATTAATCACGATCAACAAGTAGATAAGATCCTTTAATCAAACACCTCACCTATAATAATGATAGTAATAACAATTACTACTAATTCTATCAATAACTAATCCTATACTAATAATCTAGCCCAAATCCGACAGTAAACACTAACAATAAGAAAGTTCTATTCAAACTAATAAAATTCCCCAAAACAGAGAACTCAAAGAAATGAGAAGGATGAGATACTTACCAAAGAACAAGAGAAAGAAATAGTAGAACAATCCAATATGAAAGCACAAGGATCACCAATAAAGGATGAAAATGGAGGATTAGGATGAGAGATAAGATTAAGGAGAGTTTAGAGAGAGTTCATTTGAGGAGAGGTATGTTAAGATGGTAGAATGAGGATTATCACAACATAACCCATTGCCCAAGAATAAAAATCAGCTTTCTGAAATAGCTGAACACGCAAAATACTCGGTCGAGTGAAGGCTACTTGACTTAGTGGACCTGCTCGAAAGAGGTCAGAGGCACTCGATCGAGTGACGCCCAAGGTTGAACCTAAACACCCATCAGGTACACCTACTCGGTCGAGTCACTCAAATAGTCGACCATCTAACCCTTAACTTGGTCGAGGTATCCATTTACTGAACCGAGTGACCACAAACTCAGTCGAGCTACACCTTTACTCAACTCGACCGAGCAAGACCAAACTCAGCCGAGTTGACCCTCAACTCGAGCCCAAGCCCAAACTATTCACACAAGCACAAAGATTCGGACACCAAGTCGACCGATTCAAGACCCACGAAAGACACGAGAATTATAATATTCCTCCCATAAAAACAACTTAGTCCCCAAAGTATACCCCAAACTTATAACGGAAAAACCAGACCAAGGTACACGAGCACATCCACACACACATACATGCGTATAAGCATAATCACATGCATTGCCAAACATGCACACTACTAATATTTTATGTTGAACCATTTGGTTATATGATTATGTTTTGATAATGACATGTATGTTTGTATAATATATATGCTTATGCTTGTAATCGTTTGTTTAGGTCTTGGGAGATTAAGCATGATTTGACACTTGAAGTCATAACTAGTTTAGCTATAACCTTGATGATTTGTGAAGCAAAGGTGAATCTAAGTTATAGGTCATTTGACTATAACCTTGGAAATGTGTAAGCAAAGTTATAGGTATTTCTACTATAACTTTGGTGACTATCAAGCTCAAGATCAAAGACGAAGTCTTAAAGAAGCTAGTGGAGCTCAAGGTGAAGAGCTTGTGACTTAAATGAAGTGATGAGCAATATACTGAAGATCTCCAAGAAGATTATGTAGTATAGGTCGTCGTTCAATAATGGTAATTTTCATAGTAATTTTGGGGAGTAGAGTTATAGCTGTTTTAACTATAACCTTACATGCCAAGCTCAGCATTATAAGCGAAATTACTATAACTTTGGAACTGCGAGGTACAATGCAACTGTTTTAATCTTTCAAAACGGTTTTTTGAATACAGTTTTAAATAATCTTTTTAAAGTAAAGTATTTATAGTAGATTAAGGTTTAATTTTATTCCGTTTGAATTTTATTAGGATTTTTCTACTGATTAATAAAACAACTTATGAGTTGTCATGCAATCTAGGGTTTCATACATGTTCAAACATAAACCCTAATTTATCTTACTAACCCAACAATGGAGTACGGTTTCACGTGGTCAAGGGCTGCATTCGTGATTAGCTGTAGGCTCAATTAGGGTTTATGTAAGATCTAAACCTAATATCTTTCTTGTCACACAAGGAAGGCACATGGTTGACTAGGGATTTGAATTTAAGCTAATATCTTTCTTGCTACACAAGAGAGGCCACAACTAAGCTAGGGTTTTTTTTGTTAAAACCTAGTTTGCTTCTCTAATATAAATACTCAAGCATCTCATGCATTTAAAACTACGGTACATACTAGCATTCATATTTTGCAAACGTGATAGATATTTTAAGTAAAATCTTTATTTTGCAAAAATCTTTATTTTTGAAAAGCTGCACTTCAACTCGCGAATTATTTTCAGAAAATCGTTATTGAATAATAGTGCTAGAATTGTTTCTTATACCTTCAATTAAGTGAACACCAAGAACAATAAAAAATACTTTCTTATTAACGTAAGATAAAATCGAGTATTTAATGGTACTCAACTTTGAGTTACAACTAGAGTTAGTTGTACGAGTGAATTGATAATTTTGTAATCCGTAGGAAGGTACTAAAAGTATTAATCGAGAAATAGTGGACGTAGGTTTCGATTTGTGAAACTAAACCACTTCAAAATTCCGTGTGTCGTTTTCAATCTTTACTTTGTTTTAGCATCTTCATTCACACGTTACCTACTAGGTTGAATTAAGTTCATAAATTCATACTTAGTATATTTCGTTACACGCTTATACAGACAATCGAAGAAGTAGGCATACTTTATTTATACTCAATTCACCCCTCCCCCCCTCTTGAGTATTTCGGATCAATAGACTCTTTAATTGGTATCAAAGTCTCGTGCTCTTGATTGCTTAACAGCTAGAGGTTGATCTCTTTGTTTTATTTTTTTGTGTATAAGTGTGAAATGGATTCCAAGCATTTAAAAGCTCCTATCTTTGATGGGAATAATTATAGTCTTTGGAAGAACATGATGACACACTGTATTAAGGGACATGATTGGGAGTGTTGGAAGATAATCCAAAATGGACCGATCAAAATTATGGTTGCGTCTGAAAATGGCACTACCTATGAGAAAGATGAGAAAGACTATATTGAGGCTGATTACCGTAAGGCCGAGAAAAATTCAAAAGCCACAACGTTATTCCAAAACGGCATGCATGACAAGCAATGAGTTTGATCGGTTCTCATCTTGCACTACAACCAAAGGAAATATGGGATAGCATTGAACTTGCATATGAAGGTAATGCTCATGTGAAAAAAACATAGGATTGATGTACTTATCCAAAAGTACGAACTCTTCTCAATGGAAAAGAATGAATCAATCAACAGTATGACTGCACGGATTTCAAGCATAACAAATAAACTTCGGAACCTTGGGAGAATGTTCGAGCCCAAGGATATCGTAAGAAAAGTCTTTAGGAGTCTCTCTAAAATATGGACATCCAAGGTGACTCCGGTTGAGGAAGCAAGAGATATCACTCTCTTAACCTATCAAGAGCTTATAGGCTCACTTATAGCACATGAACATCAACTGGATAAGCTTGATGAGGAGTCTAGTAAAGGAAAAAGTGTAGCTTTGTAAGCCAGTGATGGTGAATCTGATTTTTAAGATGATACCGTCTTATTTGCAAAACATTTTATTAAGAACTTTTTCAAAGGAAGACAATCAAAATTCAATAACAATAAAACATCCAACAAAAAACCAATGAGTCAAAACCATCATTCACCAATAAAGGCTGCTTTAAATGAGGTGAGACAGATCATATGATCAAGGATTGTCCCACATGAAAGACGATTAAAGATAAAGCAAAAGGAGACAAGCCTAACAAGGAATTCAAGCAAGTTAAGCTAGCATCTTGCTGGAGAGAGTTCGATACGGAAGATAAGGAAGATGAGGAAGTCACAAATATATGTATGAACAACATTAGTCTTGACCTAATTACTGACAGTGATGATTAGTGCAGCAACTTAAAATCAAAATTCTGCCTACTAGGAGAATCTGATTCAGAAAGTGAAATCGACAAGGTAAGTTTTATTAGTCTTGAAAATAAAGTTAAAAAATTGCCTAGAAGTGCCATGATAGACTACTTTGAACAAACCCTCAACCAATGTAATGATCAAAGTCTTGAAATAAATGAATTAAAAGAGAAAATCCTTGACATTGCAAAAGAGAATCAACTTCTAATAGCCAAAATAAGAAAGTTGAATTCTAAAGTTATGGCTAATTCAGCCACAACTTCTGAATCCACGGATGTTGAGAAAATAGCTCTTGAGTCTAAATTTATAGCTATTGAAGATATAACCTCCGAGTTAAAACTCAACATTAAACATCTTGAGGCCAAGGTTATAGTGAATAAAGCTATAACCTTAGAGTTGAGAAAAGCCAATGAACTTCTTAAGACTGCGATAAAAACTAAGGACATTAAAATCTTTGATCAATCCCACCAACTAAAGGAAACTAAAGCTCAAAAACAACACTCAGATGTAGTCTTGATTCTTAATAAACGCTTTCAAGACTTTCGTGACAACCTTAGGGAAAGTAGTTCCTCTAAAAGAATAGAGAATGACTACTCTGACAATCAGAAAGAAATCAATTCTCTAAATGAACTACTTTTTCATGCTCGGAAAGTTCATGACAAATGGGAACCTAGCACAGTTGTGTTAAATTTCTTAACTAAGAAATCTTACAATAATATGAAAATGGGATTAGGTCATGAATTTTACGGCCGTAGGGATCATTATAAATGCAAATCTACTCCTTCTGAACATGATTTCAAAAACAGAAAATATGTTAATTTACCTATGTGACAACCCTCGCGAATGCGGAAAGATAAAACATACAAGCATGTGAAAAGATATGCGGAAATACGGTATTTTAAAAACTTTTAAACATGCATTGTAAATAAAACGAGGAGTGTCAAATATTACAAACTAAACGCGGAAATACAACAAAGAGACGGGGTCTCTTCAAATGTTAGCAAAGAACAAGGGTTTAACAAAAACTAGCTACTATCGTCTAGAGGTGAACTTCCAGGGACAACGCCCGCTAGCTCACACCCGAACCCCAAATGTCACAGCCAAAAATCATCCAAGCAAGAAACCTGTTCATCCATGAAAAACATGAATGCCACAGTCAGTGGGGAGTAACTCCGGGTTCTCCCAGCCATATTACATCAAACGTACACATAAGGTAATACAAAAGTAAAGCATGCATATATATATACATGTGAGTGGCGATAAGAACAAATAGGCAATACGGGATATAATGATAAGATCATATAGAAATCAATTCCGTAAACATCATGTTATTCCAAGACTCAGGAAAGACACTCTTAGGCAATCGAATACGCTCACTAGGGCTTACATCTCACCGTTAGCGGTATAAGATTGATAAGATTGAGACTCGACAGACAAACCAGTCAAGTCATGCGATGATTACACAATTCCAACATATTATCATCCATTCACGAACCAAGACCATGACGGTGTCCAATCATGCAATGACCATGAACAATATCATGAAATCACGCATTCAAAGAACGACACAAGACGACAATCTCACGGTAAATGAAACGCACTAGCATCGTGTACATGGCAAGTATGATTAAAAGGCATCCACGGGATAAAGCATTTCCCTGAACGCATACACGATAAAGCATTTCGCGTATGTAGACTAATTTCCTCCTGGTAGGAACGATAATTAAACGGCTCCTAATCTAAACCTGGCCAGATTCTCGGAATCCCATTTTCCGATTCGACATGCGATAAAGCGTTTCGCATCCAAGACTCGGGCTTATAATATATATATGCCGAGTACCCCAAATTCGGTAGATCAATTCACGAAAGAGGCGGAAACACAGCTCAAGCCTCATAACAAGCGGTACGCTATATGCAAATAACACCACCTCGCAAGTATACAACATTTGACGGCCGGGTCGAACAACGCATAGCGTTCAACTCACAACAACGTCGTCATATGCCCACTACACATGCAATTAAGCAGTAGGATACCTCTCCGTTCCGACATTCCAGCCTTACGAACGGGAAGGTAGCCAAGGGAATGAGAATACAAAGCACAACACAAAATAGTGCTCAAACCGACTCATTTGTAAAAACCGACTCAAAGTGGGAACATATCGAAAACCGTCACTAAACATGTGATACATGCGAAAGAGATATCAAATATTCAAAACATGAATATTATAATACATTACGAAAAATCATATGATAAACCGATCATGCGAACTATTATAAATTACGAGTTTTATAAGTTAAAGGAAAAATATACAGCCGTGTTCCAGGCCGGGCTGGAGACCGGCGGCCGGTGGGCCGGCTCAGAACACAGGCAAAATCCCAAAAACAGAGGAAAGGGGTCTGGGCCGGTCAGTCGACCGGCGGCCGGTCGACCGGCACAGCCAATCACACCAAAATCAAAACTTCAATACTGATGTGTTCCAGGCCGGTGGAGGGACCGGCGGCCGGTGGGCCGGCCTGGAGCACCATATCATGCAAAAACCAAAATTTCCAAATGAGTTACTGATGTGTTCCCAGCCGGTGGTCAGACCGGCGGCCGGTCGACCGGCTGGGAGCACTTCTTCACCCGTGAGCTTTGCTCACTTAACCAATTCAATCCAATTCTCATATATACTTCTAATAATCATCAACAATCAATATATATCATCAATATTCATCATATAACCTCATTTACTAATCATAGCATGGATTCTAATCTTCCTAATCGTAATCTAATACGATTTTCTAGCATATAAACATGTAAAACAAGTAAGTAATACCGAGTAACCCTTCACCGTTACCTTTGAGCGTCTCTAATGATCGTCAAGCTCCTCTTCTATAAGGAAATAGTCTTTGTCGGGATCTTGGAGGTCGCCACCTACAATTAGATCGTAAAAAGATGAATAAAGTTCATCTTGAGAAAGACGGAAAGCTTAAAAAGCGAGAAAGACGATAATTTTATTATCAATACGGATAGAGGAAGGTTAGGGAAGAAGAATAAGACGAACTTACGTGAATTCTATCGAGTAATGAAGAAGTTACGATGAATCAAAGATCGATATTCAAAGAGGGAAAAGTTGCTTAAGGAGGAAGAAAGAAAATGTGTTTGATTTTTGTGTGGAAATGAAATATTAGGTTAAGAAGTATGAGTTGTGTGAGTTATGAAAGAAAAAGTCAAAGACGATTTTCAAAGTCAAGAAAGTCAAACTTGACTTAAGACGGGATTTTCATGAAATCTCGCAGAAATTCCGAATACGAACTCGGAAATTCTAAATTCGACTCGAAACTTAAAATTATAAATTAAAACTTAAATTTGCTGAAAAAGTTTCGTAAAATATTTCTACTAGAAAAATAGGGTACATTTCCGGGTGTTACAATGGTTATATTCGAATCATGTTGTAATCTAATCTACTAACCAAATTTTATAATAATGTGAATGTATATTGACTATTGATTGCTCGATAGTCACATAATGTCAAGAGTAGAAAACCGATTTTGAAACTTAATTATTAGCTTGGGGTCTCAAGATCAGGTTTATACTCTAATAAATGTACTTTCTTTTTGATTTTTTTTACTTAGTCATATATCCTATATATAAAAGCTAATTTTTTT
This sequence comes from Heliosperma pusillum, assembly GCA_022085475.1. Lineage (NCBI taxonomy): Eukaryota > Viridiplantae > Streptophyta > Magnoliopsida > Caryophyllales > Caryophyllaceae > Heliosperma > Heliosperma pusillum. Next base: position 30,575 of record JAIUZE010070029.1, read on the forward strand.
AAGGAGTTTTGAATGGTTCCTTGAATTATGAGAAAAAAAATTGACTTTTCTTTTCCAAGTGGTTCCTCTTTTTCAGGAACTTTGATTTCCTTTTCTACATTTCTACAATCTAAGAGTTAAAAATTTATAACATGCCAACTATGAAATGAATAGTTTTTTAATATAAGAATTGAGAAACCATTAGAGCTCTTATAAATATGAAGATTAATATTTTTAAAACAGAATTTTTATGGAGTAATGAATAATGATGAAACAATAATACTCCTCAACTTAATGGTCCATTAAAATTTGTGCGGTTCATAGATATTTAATAGTGGCACAAAGTAATAAATTTTAAGTGCTTTGATTTTAAAAATACAAAACCGTTAAGAAATAAGAAGGTAAGTAAAATAAAATTATAAAGAGATTCCTAATACATAATAGATCTGATTGGGAAAAAATGAAACTTGAACAATATAAATAAATATTTATAATTGTATTAAAACAAATAAATGAAACAAAACAATTGTATGATAACTGAATCAAGAGTTTCAATTAAATACTATACCTGTGTTCAGTTAGTTGAAAAGCAATGAATCAAATAAATACAATAGAGATTTGCACCAAACATAGGTTGAAATAAATAGATAACTTAAGGGGCTATTTGGTTAGGGGTCTATGGGAAAGGGAAAGGTAATGAAAAGGTTTCATTGCTTTTGTTGGTGTTTGGTTGGCGTATTTTTTCTTACCCTTACCCCATGTTTAGCAATGAGTTAACCCATTTTTCCACTAAAATGATACCCCTACCCCCCCTAGGGTATCAATTTTGATTCCTGGCAAACAACAAACACCACCACAACTATCATATTCACCCACCACCAATCACCACCTACCACCAAAAATATACACAACACCACCATAGTCGTCGGCGTCTCCAGCCACGCACGTTCTCTCACGGTTGACCCCCTCCCCTTACCCGTCGCTACACCTTTAAACACCCCAAAGTCACAAACCCTAAATTAGGTGTGTTGTTTATTGGGTTATTGGATTATTGGGTGGTGGTGGGTTATTGGATTTAATTAGGTATGTTGTTTATGTTGGATTGGTGGTTATGCAAAGGGTAGAAGATGACGCAAATGGGTGGTCGGCGAGGTCGGGTGTCGGCGGCGCCAGTGGTGGCGGCGGTCGTGTGGCAGAAGGTGATTTGTGTTGTTGGTGGATGTAGGTGGTGGATATGGTGGTTGTTAGCTTGAAGGACTAAATGAGTATTTATTCCCTTTCCTTGTCATTTACAACCAAACAATAAATTATATTAAGGGTGATACAATTCCTTTCCATTTGATTCTGTTTCTGATTCCCTTGTGCGAACCAAACGCCCCCTAAATGTTTTATGTGGGTGTGCTTTGTGCGTTTTTTTGAATGAGAGTGAAGCAAGAGGACTATTCATACAGAAGCTCTTCTATGAACTTTATTTAGGTAGGTTTTTTAAAACATGGTAAAATGACGGAGCACAATGCATGTTAAGTGGCTATATAGTGCGCGTGCTTTAAAGGCACACATTAATAAGTTAAGTATGGAAAGATTCATGAGATATTCTCACTAATTTTGGGAAAAGTATGTTCATACTTAATTTTTTATGAGAATATCTCATGAATCTTCCCATACTTAGCTTGTTAATGTATGCCCTTAGGACACACGTTAGAAAAACCGATATAGTAATATATAAGTTGACAGTGTATTGTGAGGTTAAATGGAGTAGGTTAGTAACTACGGTGTGCCCTAAGGGTTTAATAATGTGTGCCCTTTAGTAATTATAAGATACTAGTATATTGCCTGTGCGCTGCACGGATTCTCAAAACGTTGGCTAAATGTATGATGCGTAAGTACGTTTAGCCGTTATTATGTAAAAGGGAATGTAGAAAAAATTAAATGTTTCGTAATATAATTAACGACCATTATTTTTTGAACATGTGATTTTAATTATTAGCTAAACTAATTGACACTTAGATAACACATCCCCTACTCTATATACTCGCTTCGTCCCGATCAATTGTTGTCATATTCCTTTTTTCTGTGTCCAAGTCAATTGTTTTCTTTTCTATATTAGGAATGTTTTTTATGAGTAATTTGACCCTCAATGGGATGTTGTCCACTTTGTCATCCACTAAGTCTAACCACAAATGGTTCCCTACTATTTCCTTGATCTTTGTGACAAAATAAAAGTACAACAATTGACGGAACACAGGGAGTAGTAGTTTTGAGATATGTAATCAGTAAAATAGACAAAAATGACAACTCATTTGTATTTCAATTTGTATTTTAATTCACTTAATATATATTACATGTGTTTCATACAGTATGCACGTGTGATCTCTATTTTGATATTTCTATTTAAAGTATGATATTTAACTAATACAAACGTGGTACGACCTTAGGCCTCTTTGATCTCTTCTTTTTGGACCTCTCCTCCAAATCTCAACCACGTGTTTGATGTCATGTGTCATTGTCAATGACTCTTGAAACGTTTCTTATAATTAATTTAATTTATGCTCTTTTTTTCATCATCAAAATATTATTGTCTCTTATGACTATTATATTAGGTTTCGGTATCCTTTAAAAATTTCTCCGTAAGCCTCTTTTATTCTAGTACTCTTACCCCCATCTTTCCACCTGATGACAACATTAGCCCGACTTGAATGATCAGACCACCTGACCTGAACCTTGAGAACCCAACTCTGAGACCCGAAACCGGAACTGACCTGACCCTATTTAATTCAATCCGATGTTTATTATCGCAAACTGACCGTTATCCTCAAATAATTTTAAAACAACATACCCAAAAAGGACATGAAGTTGAAAGACCCGATTCGACCATGTCTAACCCGAATTCTTGCAAACCCAAAAAACTTGAACTCAACCATCTTGACCCGTTTGCCAGGTTTACTCACCTTATCATTTTTTTCTTGCTTGGGGGTATACGTCTATATAATGCTATCCTTTCCTCTGGAAGTTTTCATATTTTGCCTTTTTGTGGCACGTGTCATAATCACTGTTAGAGAATCATCCATATTATATTGGAATGTCCTCACTTCACAATGTGTAAGATTTTTGTCACCTCTTGCATATTTTCTACTCCTTTAATTTGATCTACAAACTATACTCTTTCAAAACCTTAATCACCACCAGATTATTTTAAATTACTTTGATATTTTCTCTTTAAGCATTGGTGGCTTTAGTCAACTTAGTGTTAGACCTATTTGAGCTGCAACGACTTTCTTTTACTCATTTTGGTCTGTGGTCAATAATCTTGAACCCCTACCCCCAAACTCATGTCAACCTAATCTATAAGTCCCATCCTGATTTCTCTTGGTACAAAATCAATGTAGTCGCTTCCTTGTAATGCACAACTTTTGTTTTGACGGGTATTGGTTGCATTTCCTGTGATCATTTAGGCAGTGGTTAGAAGGATGAGCTTTCAAATGTACCGCTTTTACCTTTTTTGAGTAAGCTACTTGCTATTCAGATTGACCTTCTTTCTTATGCAATAGCCTGGATTATTTCATTATCAACTCAATATGTCTTTTCTAGTACTCCCTCCATTCCACTTTTATCGTCTTCTTTTTTCCCAAAGTTATTATAAATTTATTGTTCTTTTTTCTGAATTTGGTATGCTAAAATGGGTGGACTACTACTATTATCTCTAATCTTACAATAACTACCCCTTCGTTTATCAAAATGACAATGTCCCTGTTCTTTCCAATTATAGAGGTAAAATAGTAATTTTACATCTACTTGTTAAATCTTACTAAATATTATTCGATAGGATAAGTATAAATAAATTAAAACAAATTGTTATAAAAATGATATATCTAGCAATAGACACATCTTATTTAGTAATTGAGCATGTATTTAAGTGACTGTTTTATTTAGTTACTTGTTTCATAAAGTGTGTAGCAATTTTATCACAAATTATGAGCATTTGTATCAAACCGTCTTATATTATAAATACCATTTTTTACTCTTTATACCATTTTTACATCAAAATAAAAATACTTTGTCAATAATTTAACGTTCTACGCTTATATGTACTATTTTTTTAGACACATTTTCTTAGGCGCGAGAAAACTAATGCACAAAAGTCTTGGTGTTTGCTTAGTAATTATACTTATAAATCATAGCACACACTTTTGAAAGATTTGAAATTAATTTATGTATATGAAAGTGAGTTAGAAAAAATGTACCTCCTTAAATGTACAAATACTAAAAAAAAATATTTTCTTCTAATTCAAATAGGAAATTGGTAAATAATTAATTTTTTTCTAATTCAAATATGAAAACTGTAAATAATTAATTTTAATTTCTAATTCTAATAGAAAAATTAATAATTAATAATGTTCTATTTTTAGTAGGGAAATTTAAAATAATTAATTTATAAGTGTTTTAAAAAAGTTTGAGACTACCACGTCACTCGAAAAAAGCCAGAAATATATCTATTGATGATTGATTGATTGATGATTGATTTATATTGATGATTGATTGGGTTATCAAAATAAAATCAAAATATAAATAAAATTTAATGTTGTTTTTGGGTTAATCTTCTCCTAGGCCGGTTCTGTAATTTTTAAATATAAATCTACATCAATAAAAAAACCGAAACAATAATCATAATTTTCGAGTACTATTTTTCGTAAGACAGTAAACTAGATGATCAAAATATGCTTTACCAAATAAAAAATTAACTTAACGAAGTTTATGATGTATAAGATCTATTAACCACCCATAAGCAAATAAGTCTAAATGAAGATAATATTTATTTGGTTTTTTTTATTTTTATCGATAATCAAATATGTATCGTAACTATGTATCATATTATAATAATGCAATCACTGGATAACTAATAAAGGAATTACTTTTTTTGGAGTTTAACTTATTAGTTTGAACCCGCCTTTTTAACAAGGTAATCTTACAAATAAATTGTTGTTAACTAAACTAATCATTTTTTGTTCGCGCTAACTAAACTAAACTATTTTTACTATTTTAATATGTTTCTTTAATATTTATTTCATTAACTTCAACTATTAAGTACATGTCGTTAACTATTTTCGAATGGTAATGATTACTGATAAGTAACTTAAATCATATGTCAACGAATATCTAATTTTTGACTTATTTATATTGGCACGATATTGAATATTTAATCACGTTCATTAATATATTTACTCTGTATGTGGTTAATGATAGCGTTTGTCATTATATACCACCCGTGCATTGTTTGCACTGATTTAAAACTAGTGTTAGTATAAAATACTAAACCCGCCTAATTCATATCTGATATCTTTGGTAATTGGAAGTTTGGAACTGTTATCCTAAAGAAAAGCGGGAAGTTTCATCACCTCTCTGTCGTGATCCGAGCTCCTTACAAGAGTATACGTATGACAAGAGGATTTTCGAGATTGATCCACGTTCCACCAGGCTGCCTAGTAGAATAACGTTTATTGGTCAGCCAGCAGGTAATCTTACTACTACCTCCGTTCAACTTTTATCTTTGCATTTCTCCAATATATGTAAGGAGTATTATATTGAAATGGGAAGATAAGAGTTGAATGGAGGGAGTAAATCATAACCTTCTTCCATTTCCAAAGGATATTTTATTATTAGAAATCCTCAACCATGCATTTTTACTACAAAATTTTAATTCCAGGTTTGATCATCATATTATATTACGAAGTAGTCGATTAAGTAAACGTGCTTGGTATATAGCAATTGTCCTAAAATGTAATCTAAAATCATGTATTATTAAATTGGGGAAAGTAGTAAATTACCCCCAAATGTTTGCAATCTGACCCCAAATGTTTTAATGCAATTTACACCCAAATGTTTGAGACTAAGTACAAATCAACCCCTTCCGACATTTTTTCCTTTACTACCACCGTGTAAGGTACAAGAGAAAGGTTGTTGTTTGATTAATCAGAATACAAGTGTTTTTCTATTGTTTAAAATGGTCTATAAAGAAGGTAACAAATAAAACAAACTCCTTAAATTATGGAGTCATAATATGTGCAATATTAATTAGCTAGACTTAGAATATCATAATCTTCAGATTATGATTTGATATTATTAACACTCCCGCGCAAGATGGACGGTCGGAGACGAAGACCAATCTTGGATGTAAGCTCAAGAAATCTGGATTTGTGGAGCGGCTTTGTTAAGGTGTCATCAAGTTAATCCTTTCCGTTGATGTGTTGAACTCTAATGAAGCCTTGTCTAACTTGTTCTTTCACGAAATGGAACGAGAGGGCGAGGTGTTTCATCCGTGAATGAAACACGGGGTTTGTCGAGTAGTGGGTAGCTGATAGATTATCACAGTAGATGGCAGGCAAGGAGGCATGGTGGTACCCAAGTTCTTTGAGTAACGAGACAAGCCATAACAGCTTCAAAGTGGTATCAGCTACAACTCTGAATTCGGCTTCGGTGGTGGAGCGAGAAAGAGCTTTTTGCTTTTTCGAAGACCAGGATATTGGGTTTCAGCCGAGGTAGACAAGGAAGCCCGTGGTGGAGATATAGTCTTCTGTGTCGCGCCCCAATCTGCGTCACAATAGGCGTGTAGAGTCAGGGGGTTGGAGTGATGGAGGTGAGTTCCGAGGTAAAGAGTGCCATTGAGATAGCGAAGAAAAAGCTTCAGGGCAGTCCAGTGAGTGGTTGTTGGGTGGGTAAGGAATTGGGCTAGTTTGTTGACGGGATAAGCAATGTCAGGACGGGTTAGGGAGAGGTACTATAGGCTGGCAACGATAGCCCGATAATTCGTGATATCCTCAACTGGTTGTTATGGTTCCTTAAGTAGAGGGGGTGGGCAACCATAGGTGTGATTTCTTGCATATTAAATTTGTGAAGGATTTCCGAAAGGTATTTGGTTTAATTTAGGTGAAGTTCATTTTTGGTGGGAGTGACTTCCACGCGAGGAAGAAGGAGAGGGGACCGAGGTCTTTTAGCGAGAATTTGCGAGATATGTTGGTGATGAAGTCGCAAATGTGGTTGGTGTTTGGGCCGGGGACAACAATGTCGTCAACGTACACTAGAACAAAGAGGGTGGTGGTCGAGGTGGTTAAGATAAATAATGAGGGGTGGGATACAGAATTGCAAAAATCTAGGGAAAGAAGATATGATTTGAGCTCGATGTACCAGGCTCGGGGGGCTTGTTTTAAACCGTATATCACTTTATACAATTTACATACATAATCGGGTTTCTCGGAGTCAATAAAACTGGGAGTTTGGTCTATGAAAACCGAGTCAATGAGGTGACCTCGAAGGAAGGCATTGTTGACATTAATTTGGTGAAGATGCCATTGTTGAGCTACGACAATAGAGAGGACGAGTCAAATAGTGGCGGGTTTAATAACGGGACTAAAGGTTTCCGAGTAATCGACTCCGGGTTGTTGGTGAAAACCCTTGGCGAGGAGTCTCGCTTTGTATTGTTTTAGAGTACCATCTGGGTTCTATTTCACGCGATACACCCATTTGCAACCAACAATGTTCGGGGCCTTGGAACAAGGGACAAGAGACCATGTTTTTTTTCGAAGGAGGGCCTGGTGTTCATTGAGCATGTTTGGTGGTGGTGGGTGTGATATGAGGGGACACAGTGGTGGCTGTTTTGGCGTATTTCGGGTTGGGCATGACGATGTTGTTTGATAAGCGGGTTACAGCCTGAGATGGAGGAGATGGAGGTGGAGGTGGGGTAGCAGAAGGAGGTGGCTGGGTTGCGTTGGTTTGGGCAGGTGAGAGAGGAGGAGGAGGTAGGGGTGGTGGGAATGGTGTTGCTGGCAGGGGAGGGAGTATGGTGGCGCGGTGATGGTGGTGTTAGTGGTCTAATGGGGCTGGCAGCAGGTGGAGGGGTAGAGCGTGGTGGGTTAGTTACGGATAGGGTTGGTTCGAGTAGAGGAATGGTGAGTTCACACCACCGGTCAGTGGAGGGAAGGGAGGATAGGTTCGAGTTGATGAGTGTAAGAAATGGGAATTCAGTTTTAATGAAGAAAACGTGACGCGAGGTATAGAGTTTCTTAGAGAGGAGTTCATAACAAAAATATGCACTTTGTGTGGTGGAGTATCCAACAAAGACACATGGTTGTGACTTGGGTTCAAGTTTGTGGTGGCCGGGTATATGGTCGGAGCCACGGATAACATAGCAACCAAAAGGATGAAGTTTGTTGTAATTTGGTTCGTGATGGAATAGTAGTTGATAGGGGTTTTTTGTTTTAGAGCGTGGGTGTAGGTAAGCGGTTAATGAGATATGTGGCCGTGGCAATTAAAGGCGTAGGGCCAGAATTGGAGGGGCATAAGGGCGTGGCTAAAGAGAGCAAGGCATGTTTCAACTACATGGCGATGGCGTCTTTCAGCGAACCCTTTATGCTCGGGTGTATGAGGTGGAGAGGTGAGATTGGTTTTTGGAAAAAATTTCAATAATTGCTTTGAAACGGTTAAAAGTAATAAGAGTATCGTATTTATTTTAATTGGCTAAAGCCAAAAGTAGTTAGTATAGTGGTCGACAAAAATTATATAATATTTGTAGGAGTCGTGAGATAGTACAGGCGAGGTCCATACGTCTGAAAAAATGAGGCCAAGAGGGGCAGCGGATTTGAGCATGTATAATTTAAATGGTAAATTGTGGATTTTGTTTTTTAAGCAAGAGTTACAATGCGAGAAATTGGAAATACGAAAATTAAAGGCGGAATTTAAATATTTCAAGGTAGGATTTGAAGGGTGTCCTAGTCGAGCATACCACAAGTTAATGGGAGTCGAAGTGGTGGTAAAATTAGCGTGAGCACAAGTGGGTGGTGGTTTTCATTGTTAGACGTCATCTTGAAACGGTCCTTGGAGAAGGATATCACCCGTTCAGCGATCCTTCAAAAAAAAAGGAATGTGGTGAGAAAAAGGCAATAGCATTATTATCTTTACAGAATTAAGATACTGACATAAGGTTTTTAGCAATTGACGGAACAACAAGGGCGTCATTAAATAAAAGGGAACGAGTAGAGGAGGGAATAGAGAAGGAACCGTGGTGCTTGATAGGTATGCCGGATCCATCTCCGATGATTAGGTCGTCAGGGGCCTTCATAGGGACTATGGAGGGAGAGGGTTTCAAGGTCCTTGGTAATGTGATGTGAGGCTCCACTATCGACAAGGTAGGCAGTGTTCGAAGGGGAGAAAGTGGTGGCGGTTTGGGGATGTGGTCTAGGCTGGCGAGGTGGTGAGGGGAAGGCAACATAAGGGTAGTCGCGTTTGAAAGCAGGGCAGCCACAAATAACATGCCCTGTTTCACGGCAGTACTGACGACGACCTTTGAAGGGCTTTGGATTGGAGTTGGGTACGGTTTTAGTTGAGGGCAGGGTAGTGTTGGCGGTTGTGTGAGGAGTAATAGGTAGGGTGATGGGTGGAGCGAGTGGCAGCGTGGGCACTTGGTGGGAAGGTCGTGGAGGAGGGTTCTCGTTTCACAATTAATTCGTGTTGAATTAATCGTTCATGGAAATCCTCGTATGTGATAGGTGTGTCTCTAGCACGAATCGCATCTATGACATTTTTGTATAGGTCAGCGGGAAGGTCTTGAATTATTTGGTGGGTTATGTGTTCGGCATCCATAGGTTTACCGAGTTTCGCGAGTTGGTTAGTACATGCCTTGATTGCAAGCATGTATTCGGAGATGGTGCCATCACCGAGGGTCATGTGACGTAGATGGTCTTTGATTTGGAGGATGTGTCCTCAGGAAGGGTTGGCGTAGGTACGGGCAAGGGTTTGCCAAGCCTCGTGGGAGGAGTTGGCATCGAGGATGATTGGTGATATTGAGTCATGGAGAGTGCCGACTAGAGCACCAAGGATGAGGTTGTCTTGCTTGTACCGGGTTGTGTAGGCCGGGTTTGTGATAGGTTCTTGTTTGGGTCTGGCGTCAGTGGCGGGTGGTGTTATGGTTTTGGGTGGTGATGGTAAGGTGCCATCGATATATGGGAATAAACCATAGCCTCGAAGAAGACAGGTAACTTGGAACTGCCAAGATCAATAGGTGGTGGGTGTTAGTTTGGTGCAACTTGGAAAGAAGATGGAGACGAGTGGTTTGGTTGGTTCGTCTGGGTTGGGGATGAGCCCGTTGTTGGTTATCGCCATGGGTATTGCGTGAGTGATAATGAGGAAGACGTTTAGGATCGAGAAGGATCTTGACACCATATAAGATACAAGAGAAAGGTTGTTGTTTGATTAATCATAATACAAGTGTTTTTATATTGTTTACAATGGTGTGAATGTAGCTATAAAAAAGGTAACTAATAAAACAAACTCCTTAAATTATGTAGTCATAATATGCGCAATGTTAATTAGCTAGAATTAGAATATCATAATCTTGAGATTATGATTTGATTTTATTAACACACCCTCCCTACCACCACCACCAAACACAATTCTCCACCTCATACCCCACCAAACGTTTGGGGGCAATTTGCTATTCGAATATGCCTTAATGAATATGCCTTAATAAATACCTCCTCATATCTAATCCAATATATCTATTTGCTTTTGGGTGGTCTTCGAGGCAACGCTTTGACCGCGTTTTTCTTCCTTTATATATAAATTTTGTACAAAAAATATAGTTTTATGAAAGATATTTTCGTAACAAAACTAAAGATATTAATTTCGTCTTTCAAAGTTTTATATTTTCGGATGTATACACGGTCAAAATTTTGAATGTTTGACCTCTATAAAGTAAATAAATAAAAACATTGGATTGGATTGGATATGAGGAAGTATGTTATTTGAATATGGTTCTATTAGAATTATGTTGAAATTTAATCTACAAACCAAATTTACTATAAAAATATGTATGTATGTATGTATGTATTGTTATTGTCATCATCGTCGTCGTCATCATCATCATCATCATCAACGAAACTTGTATTGAGCTCAAAACAAAATTTACATAAAATTAGTCGATAGCCGAAATTATTATTATAATTTCAGCTCAATCAGCTTAGTTCCCTTCAGCTCCATTAATAAGATTTGAACCTAGGACCAATAGGATTGAATGTGAGTTACTAACCACTACACTACAAAGTATTTGTTGACTCTTAATGAAATTATTATATAGATATTTCAGATAGGGGGATGCAGGTAGACTTGACAAAAACAACCCGATACGAAAAGGCTGACCCGAGAACCGAAATTAACCCGTGTTGTAAAACCCGAATATAAACCGAAACCATAATTAAACCTATTCGACCCGAACTTGACCAGAAGTGCGATGACCTGAAGACCCGAAATGACCCGATTTGAAACTACTAACTCGAAAATGACCCGAAAAAATATAACTCTAATTGAACAAAAAAGACTTGAAATGACTAAATGCACTTTTTTCTTAATCATTGATCCGAAAAATGACCCGAACCCGAAATAACCCGACCCGACCCGACCCAAAATAACCTGATAATCATACTCGAATTGGCCCAGCCCGAACCTAATCAAATTAACCCGTTTGCCAAGTCTAGATGCAGATACATCCACTGCACCGCTAAGAGCCGCCCCTGCACTAAACTCTAATTATGTAATTACTAAGCCTTTCTTAATCTATCAGAACCTTAACTCGCTTCCCTTAAGGGGTAGGGTCACTTCAAAATAACTCACCTCACCGAAAACTATACATGGATTGTCAATGCCTTATTTTTATATGTTTAGGCATTGAAAAGAAAAAAAGGTGAAGGTGATAAAGGATGAAGTTGGGAATTTAGGCCCTGTTAATTCTGGCTTTTTACAATTGAACTGAACTGAATAGAGATGAACTAAATTGAACTGAACTGAACTGAGCTGAACTGAATTGAATGAAGATGAACTGATCTGAATGAAGCTAAACTGAATGGAGCTAAACTAAACTGAACTGAACTGAACTGTATGGAGCTGAACTGAACTATGCTGATTGAAGCTGAACTGAACTGAAATTATAATAATAATAAAATAACAATAACAACAACAACAATCAATATATATATTGATCCTCTTTTCTCTCTAAAACCCAAACAAATCAATATATAAGCCTTCCCTCCCAATTACTTCTCTTTCATCTCACACAATATCCATCATCTTTTCCCTCTAAAACCCAAACAAATAAGAAATTCCAAATAAATCACCCACCTCCTTTCCTCACACATCACCACCAAAATAACCACCACCCAGTCACTATCTCCCAACCACCCCAACACCCTCTTACGACCACCCACCACCACCCTCTCCACAACCACCAACAACCACTTATCTCATTTCCTCACCCACTACCACCTCCCTCTATGACCCTGCTCACCACCACCTCTCTCCCTTCCTTCACACAACCTCCCTCCCTCCCACACAACCCAAAAAACAAAACCTAGATCCGAAACTAACCCCCAAAAAACGAGATCCCACTCCCCCTCATCCTCGCCGCTGACACCACCAGCGGTCATCCCTCGACGCTTCCCCCTGCCAGACGCCACCCAACACACGCGACACCGCCACCCCTATTCTCTTTCCGGCCACCAAACACCACCTTCTTCTCCCTAAAACAACCAGCACCAAAAACAGGATCTAGAAAAAAAAACAAAAAAAGAAGATCTACCACCTCCTTAGCCGCTCCTCGCCTCAGCCGACACCATCACCACCAAGCTACTGCCACGACGCCGCCACCCAGATCAGAAGGAGGTGATGCGCCGCTCCTCCTCTCCTCAAGTCCCATCCAGGCACTCTTCTCATGCCCCACCCAGATTGTGGGTCGTGGGTTTGGGAGGAGTAAGTGGTGGCGTCAAGGTGGTGGGGGAAGAGGTGGCGTCGGGTGGTGGCTGGGTGTTACCACCTTCTCATTTCTCTTTTTTTTAAGATCTAGTGGTTGGTTCAAATTTATTATTGCTTTTGTTTTTTTAGATCTACTTTTTTTTTCAGACTTAGTTTTTCTTTTTCTTTTTTCATCCTCTTTTATAGATCTACTATAAAATACTATTAATTTAAATAAATCAATCTACAAAGTTTTTAGACCTAGTTTTTTTTTTCTTATTTAGTTGATTTTAATCAACATTTTATTTATTTATTTTAGATCTTTTTTTTCCTTGTCATGATATGTTATTTTTGTTGTTATTGGTGGGTTGAAGTTACACCATTATTAACTAAAATTACACTATTATTGGCTAAAGTGTTCTGTTATATTATTTTTAGTTTCTAGATCTAATTTTTTCTAATTAGATCTTGGTTTTTTTTGTGATATTTTGTTTTCCATATCTGTTTTTTTTATGTCTTTTTAGATCTTTTTTATTTTTTCAAATTTCTTATGTCATTTATTGTAATTTTAGATCTCGTTTTTTTTTAAATGAGTTTCACTATTAAAGATTGAAGTTACACTATTAAGGATTAAAGTTACATTATTAAGGACTGAAGCTACACTATTAAGTACTGAAATTACACTATAAAGGCTTGAAGTTACACTATTAAGATTTGAAGTTACACTATTAAGGCTTGAAGTTACACTATTAAGATTTGAAGTTACACTATTAAGGCTTGAAATTACACTTTTAAGGCTTAAAGTTACACTTTTAAAGAATAAAGTTACACTATTAAAAACTGAAGTTACTAGTAAGGACTAAAGTTAATTAAACTTGTCTTAAAGTTACATGAATTAAAATATTTAATCACATTTAGTATAAATGACTGCAATTACCCAAAAAATGACTAAAGTTACCTACACATGTCTTAAAGTTACTTATATATGTCTTAAAATTAATGTTTCACATATAAGGGTTGAAGTTACACTCGTAAATACTGAAGTTACACTTGTAAAAAGGTTAAAATCATATAAATTGTCATAGTTACCAAAATTCAAATTTGTAGTCGAAATCACATATTGGGTTAAGTTAAACAAATAATTGTTAAAGTTACACTAGTAATGATTGGAGTTACTCTCATAAAAACGTTAAAATCACAAAAACTTGTCTAAAGTACATAAATTAAAATTTGTATAGTCGAAATCGCATTTTGAATTAAACTTACACAAATAAGGTTGGAGTTACACTCGTAATGACTGAAATTACACAAATAATGGTTGAAGTTAAACTCGTAATAACTGAAGTTACACTCATAAAAAAGGTAAAATCACATAAACATGTCTTAAGGTTACATAAATTCAAATTTATATAGTCGAAATCACATTTTAGTTTGAAGTTACAAAAAAATGGTTGAAGTTACACTAGAAATGACTGGAGTTACTCTCATAAAAAGGCTAAAATCACATAAATTTGTCTTGAAGTTTCATAAATTCAAATTTATATAGGCGAAATCACATTTTAGTTTGAAGTTATATAAATAATGGTTGAAGTTACACTCGTAATGACTGAAGTTACACTCATAAAAAGGCAAAAATCACGTAAACTTGTCTTGAAGTTTCATAAATTCAAATTTATATAGTCGAAATCACATTTTAGTTTGAAGTTACAAAAATAGGTGCTGAAGTTACACTTATAAATCTCAGAAACTGACAAGTGCTCAAAAGTGATTAACTAAAGGTAAGAGAGAGAAAGTTAATTAATAAGTGTATAGGTAATTGATTAGTGTTAAGTGTGTTTTTGTCACTACAATCTCATCCATCCATCTCCCCCATTTAAAAGGCTAGAATGAGGACTCATGAACTCTCTCTCTCTCTCTTTATATATATGAGGCTTTTTTTCAAACAATTCTTTAGGTCCACTGTGACAACCGTCGCGATAGCGGAAATAAAACATAACAAGCATGCAGTTATATAGCGGAAAATACGAAGTTTTTGAAACTCTTTACATGCCAAGAGGAAAATACGAGGAATGTCAAATAAATAAAAACCAAAGTATAAAATACTACAAGGAGACATAGTCTCTCAAAACGTAGTCAAAGCATAAAAAAGTCTAGCAAACTAGGTAAGAACGTCGGGGGGTGAATTGTCAAAGGCCAAAGCCCGCTAGCTCACACACGAACCCAAAAAGCAAGTAAAGATCCAACCATGCAACCTGTACATTTATAAAATATGAACGCCACAGTCAGTGGGGAGTAACTCCGGGTTCTCTCAGCCATATCACAAGTAAACATACATAAACGACAATTAAACATGTGGAACGTATATACAAGTGAATCATGTGAAGTACAAACATATAGTTCAAGATAATATGATATAGGCATGTAGAATACTAATCAGTAAGCACCATGTTATGAACAGACTCGGGAACGACACCCTTAGGCAACTATATACACACTAGGGCTGCATCTCACTGTTAGTGGCATATACTTGATAAGGTAGAGACTCGACATACAAACCAATTCAAGGCATCCAACGGTCACAAGTAATCAAACATATACTCTCACGGTTAATGACACGCACTAGCGCCATGTACATACAAGTATGATCAAAACACGTCCACGAGATAAACATTTTCATGAACCATACACGATAAACATTTCGTATATAAAAGACTCATTTCCTCCCGGTAGGACGACGATAATAATACGGTCCTAGTCTAAACCTGGCCAGACTCTCGGAATAAACGTGTTCTGATTCGACATGCGATAAACATTTCGAATCCAAGACTCGATCAACACAAGAGGACGTCGAGTGCCCCAAATTTGGCTAAACTACACGAAATAGGGGAAAGAGTACAAGAATCATAGACAAGAGGTACGCTACATGCAATGACACCACCTTGCAAGGATACGACATTTGACGGCCTGGTCGATGAACGCATTGCGTTCACCTCCCAACAACGTCGTCATATCCCCACTAACAAATGCATACAAGCATCAAGGATACACCCCCTCATTCCGACATTCCAGTCCAACGAGCAAGGAGGTGTAGCCGAGGAATAAGAGTTTAAAGCACTTAACGAGTAGTGCTCAAATCAATATATTAGGTAAAACCGACTCAAGAGAAGACATACTAAAAACCGTCACAAATCATGTGATATAAACATGTGAGATATAATATATTCTAAACATGAATATTTAATGTCATTACGTAAATTTATAAGATAAACAAACCATACAAACTATTACATGTGATGACAAGTGGAGAAGAAATGAGAAAAAGACACAGGGGGTCTCAGCCGGTCCACCGGACCGGCTGCCGGGTACTCGGCTGACACCACGGCAACATTTAACAACCATAACAATTTACAGGGGACTCCCAGCCGGTGGGTGTGATCGACTGCCGACTACCCGGCTAGGGGCATAGAACAAATTGAAAAACTGAAGGAAAGGGGAAGAGGGGAAGTCTCAGCCGGTGAGACCGATTGTTGGGTGGCCGACTGAGACACGCAATCTAATAAAAATATCAACCAAACTTACAGGGGTGCCCAGCCGGTTGGAGGGACCGGCGGCCGGTTGGGCCGGCTGGAACTCACACTTCACCAAAAACACCAATATTGTCCAATTTCAATACAGGGGGTTCCCAGCCGGTTGGGGTGACCGACGGCCGGTGGGCCGGCTGGGACAACATGCTCAAAAAACAAACTTCAACAACAACCATTTCTCCAAATCCTTTGATACTCATTTAATTCAAACAACATTTATCAACAACAAGCCACATTTAATGCATTCTTATCATGACCAATCATTAGACAAGATCAATTAAGGCAAACAAAGGCACATTTATTACTCAGCTCAAGTTCAAGCATGATAAGTAGACATAATTAACAAGATAAATGTAACTTAGCATAAGATTAGTGAAGATAAGCATATGAGGTGAATTCACACATATGAATGAACAACTATCACATATCTATATGAAATTAAGGCAAAGATTCCATCTTTCACTAAATAAAACTACAATTAACACTTAAAACACATATTGATATCGAGTAACCTTTCACCTTTACCTTTTTGCGTCTTCACTCGTCTTCTAGCTCTTCCTCCACTAAGTAGTAGTCCTTGTCGGGATCTTGAAGGTCTCCTCCTACAAAATTCGACATAAAAGATGAACCATTTCATCTTGGAAAAAGATGGAGAAATGAAAGTGACAAAGACGGGATTTTTATTACCTTATTAGAAAGAGAAGAAGAACTGACCAAGAATTAATGAATTTGGGTAAGAATTGAGTGAAATATGGTAGGATTTGTGTGGGAAGGTTTTAGAGTTCAACAATGGTGAAGGAGGTTAGGGTTTTATGTTTTTGAGAGGATGAAGATAGTGACTAGTGTGCTGAAAGTTTGAGTGGAAAAATGTGAGTATGGGTTGGTCTTTTTGGTGGGTTGAAGGGATTCATATGCCCAAAATTGCAACGTAAGGCCTACTCACACGAAATTCCGAGAAGAGTCTGATTATGGACTCTGATTTGCTAGATTAGACAAGGAAAACTAAATTCTAATCTAAATCTAAAATTAAGCTAACTAATATTAATATAATACTATTAAATTATGACTGCTAAGATTACGGGTGTTACATCCACATAATCTTTTTCAGTTTTTGGAAATTATATTTTAAGATCTTGCATATTACGAAAAAGATAGTATGTAATATTTTTAAAATCACAACTATTATTTACGTAAGAATTTTTTTTTTGAATAATCAATATAAAAAAAATATAATTCAAAACATTTCAAAACTTACATATTTGGATTCATAGCGAAAAATGATTTCATTGGAGTATAAATTTTATATTTTTTACTACTATGTTGTTGATAATATGATATAACTAGAGTATAAGAATGTGAAAATTTTAAAAATTGATTTTGAATTTTTTTTATTATTCTTATATTAGTATAATAATTTAGTAACAGTCACGAACTAATTATTTTATAGAAAAAGATGGCTTAGTACTTGGTATGTTATTTATCCCACATTGAAAAATAATGTAGGTAGGATTAATATACTACATATAAAAAGAAAATTTGTCCCACATCGAAAATATACCATAAGGTAGGGTGATCCTATGATTATAAATATGAGTCATTCTTGGAACGTATCTGTTCACCTAAAATCTTTTGAGTCT
The DNA here is from genome assembly GCA_022085475.1 of Heliosperma pusillum. NCBI lineage: Eukaryota > Viridiplantae > Streptophyta > Magnoliopsida > Caryophyllales > Caryophyllaceae > Heliosperma > Heliosperma pusillum. The sequence continues at coordinate 48,543 of JAIUZE010070029.1, forward strand.
CTTAAGTATTGTCTTAGAAAACTCTTAAAAGTTGATATTTGCACAAGCCTGGTTCATTCTTAGTATGTTATTTGTCCACACTGAAAAATAAAATAGGTATGGAGAATATACTACCTATAAATAGTAGAATTATCTCATATCGTAAAATTACCACAAGGTGAGGTGATCTTATAGTTACAAATAGGATTCTTTTGAGTATGTCTTAGAGAGTTCTTAAGATTATATCAAAATTTCAACAAAAAATTATTTAGGAAAAAATTAGAAAAATATGGTGTACCTGTTAGTATGTTATTTGTCCCACACTGAAAAATAATAATGTATGTGTGGTGAATATACTAAGTATAAATTATACAATTGTCCCACATCGGAAAATTGTTATCATAAGGTGGGGTGATCTTAAAATTATAAAATAAGAGACATCATTGGAACTTAGGTATCAACTCCAAAATTCTTTTCAGTCTTTTAAATATTGTCTTAGAGAGTTTTAAAGAGATATTATTACATCCATCAAAAATTAAATTAAGAAAATATCATAAATATTATTTAATTTAGATATAAATAATTAAGTGGAGAATCTTTTAATTATTATAATATATATTTCTTATATTATAATCAAATGATATTTATAATTTTTATATAAAATTTTTTACATTTCATTTGACAAAAAAATTATATAAAATAAATTATGAAAATAATATGATTAGTTTCGTGGTAAAACAATTATCACTAGAGTACAGAATCACATATTATTTACACACACTTCGTGTACTTCTTATTATGTTATTTGTCCCACGTTGAATAATAATGTGAGTGTGGTGAATATACTACTTATGAGTCATCCTTAGAAATTATGTATCCACCCAAAATATTTTGAGTCTCTTAAATATTGTCTTGTAAAGCTCTTAAAAGTTTGTATTATTATCTCCGAGAAATTTACATCATCATAAATAACAATTTAGCAAAGTATCATACATAATAATTTTGATGGTGTACTACTTAGTATGTTATTTGTCTCACATTAAAAAATAATGTAGGCGTGATGAACATACTACGTATAAAAAGAAGAATTGTCCAACATCGAAAAGTTTCATAAGGTACGATGATCCTATAATTATAAATAGGAGTCATCCTTGGACTTAAGTATCCACTCAAAAAAAATTGTGTCTCTTAAGCATTGTCTAAGAGAGCTCTTACAAGTTTGTATTCAAAAATAATTTAGACAAGTATCATAAATAATAGTTTTGATGATATACTACTTAGTATGTTATTTGTCCACATTGAAAAATAATGTAGGCCTGGTGAATATAAAAAAAGAATTGTCCCACATTGAAAAATTAACTTAAGTTAGGGTGATCATATGATTATAAATATGAGTCATTATTGGAACTTATGTATCCATCCAAAATCTGTTGAGTCCATTAAATATTGTCTTAGAGACCTCTTACAAGTTTGTATTAATATCTCTACAATATTGACGTTTACATCATCAAAAATTTAGGAAAGTATGTTAAAAAAAATAAAGTAAAATATCTTTTAATTATTTTAATATATATTCCATATATTATATTCAAGGGACGTTTATAATTTTTGTATAAATTTTTTTACTTTTTATTAGACAAAAATGTATTCTATAAAAAAAATAAAGAACATAATATAATTAGATTTTTGGTAAAAAAAAAAAGCAATCATTAGAGTATAGATTCTAATATAATTTGTACATACTTGGTGTAATTTTTAGTATGTTATTTGTTCCACCCAGAAAAGTAATATATGTATGGTGAATATATTATCTATAGATAATAGAATGGTCCCATATCAAAAAAATTACACAAAGTGAGGTGATCTTATGATTACAAATGTGAGCCTTTTGAGTTTTGTTTATGAGAGTTCTTAAGAGTATAATAGTATATAAAAAACTTCATCAAAAAATAATTTAGGAAAATATCATAAATAATACTATAAATCAAAAATATGGTGTACCACTTAGGATGCTATTTGTCCCACATTAAAAAATAATGTAGATGCGGTAAATATACTACGTATAAATAGTACAATTGTCTCACTTAGGAAAATTGGCATAAGGTAGGGTGATCTTATGATTTTAAATAAAATATATCCTTGAAACTTAAGTATCAACCCAATTTTTTTTTTGATTCTCTTAAATATTGTCTTAGAGAGTTCTTAAGAGTATATTATCACATCGATCAAAAATTAAATTAAGAAAATATCATATATAATATTCTAGATATAGAAAAGAAAGTGAAGAATCTTTTAGTTATTATTAAATTTTTCCTATATTATAATCAAGCGATATTTATAACTTTTATATAAAAACAATTACATTTCATTTAACTAAATAATAATATAAAATAAATAATGAAACATAACGTAAGTGTGGTAAATATACTACGTATAAATATTATAATTGTCCCACATTGGAAAATTATCATAAGGTAGGCTGATCCTGTAATTATAAATATGAGTCATCCTTAAAACTTAGATTTCGACCCAATGAACTATGTATAAGACCGAATCCGTTCGATTTATAAAAAAAGGTTACTAATCCTTAACTTTTCAAGGAATCCTTGATCAGTGGTTGCGAATGACTTATTTTTTCAAACTTTTCGATCTGGGTTCCGTAGGCGCAAGTAAAAAAGATTGATAAATAGAACCATCTGATTTGATTCGTTCTCAATAGCCATGAGATGATCATCTTAGGGCGATCCTTTTGTCGACAGATGCTCTATAGTCTTATAAGTTAATTGTTATAGAAAATTTATGAAAATAACAATAATGTAAACTCGTGCATCGCACGAGCATAAAATCATGTAATAAGAATAACAAAGTTAATACATACCCAAATACAAAACAGAGTTAATACATACTCAAATGCAAAACATTGCAATGGATGTCGGGAGTGCGAGAGAGGAGTGTCGTATATTGAAGACGAATGTATTCAAATTGGATAAGTTAATTAGTAGAAAAGAAAGTTTACACTAGAATGAAACGAAAGAAGGAAGTTTAATTCCCGTCTTAAATAATAATTTGTGATTCTAATTTAATAGTATTCCTAATTTTAGTATGGAAATTACTTCAAACTTCACTATAAGCCTCCAAGTTTACTCGAGTTGATAAATACTCAAATACAGAACATTGCAATGGATGTCGGGAGTGTGGGAGATGAGATTCGTATATTAAAGACGAAGTAGCACGCAAAGGGGCCGGGTTTTGGATACCGCTGTACGGATCTCCTACGTGCGAAATCAGAAGGACCAGTTCCTACTTGATAAACCAACCCTATATTTATTTTCTTATTATTTTTTAATTTATTTCCAAAAGTACAAAACGCAAAATAAAAGTGGAATGGATATTTGAATCTAAAAAGCTTATTATCCAGATGCAGATCCAAAGGTACTGGAAGATGAGAAACCGCCCGAAAAACAAAGGCCAAGCAGTACAACAGTCGAGAGCGGTGATAGTAGTTCTAATCAAACTTTCCTTAGTAAGAATACCATCTCATCAGGTACATTGAACAATGGAGATGTTACTGTAAAATATAGTTTTGTGGCCAACAATCCATATATAACATTAACAATCCATGTTCCCATTCAATCGAGTTGATACATACTCAAACACAAAATATTGCAATGGACGGCGGGAGTCTGGGAGAGGAGATTCGTATATTGAAGACGAACGTATCCAAATTGGATAAGTTAGTAGGAAAGAAAGGTCACAATGGAAAGAAACGCAAGAAGGAGTTTAACCTTTTCTCTAAAAATATACGCTCGTATATATAGGATACAAGTAGTTAGTGATTATGAGGTCGACCATAAATAAATTCTTTTTGCGGAAAATAGGATTAAACTTACCAATTTAGGATAAACCTTAGTGTAGTTTAGAAAAATATACACCAAGAGTCCAATTCTATGATATCGGCAAGTTAAATGTTTTTATTTTCATATTTTCATGCCCGAATAGCGGTTTTGGTACTGTTTGACAAATAAAATCTACAAATTAGCTATTGTTAAATAATAAAATTTAGGTAAATCCTCGCAAAGTGCCCAAAATTTTAGATAGTACTCAATAAAAAGTACTCTTAATTTTAATACAGATAATCTTGTCTTTAATAAGAACGTGTGATTCTAAATTAACTGTACCGTTTCTAATTTTAGTATGGAAATTGGTTAGAGTTTCATTATAAGCCTCCATGTTCAACTATAATTCCTTACATTACAACAACATTGTTCCCATCATCATTAATTCAAGATGCGATGTTATTACTTTAATCCAGCTTACTCAACACATTTGGTAAACCCTCGAAAAGTACCCTAAATTTTGTGTAGTATTCAACAAAAAAATCTTCATTATAATACAAATTATACTACCGACTTAAACAAGAATTTGTGATTCTAAATTAATAGTATTCCTATTCCTAATTCTAGTATGGAAATTAGTTCAAGCTTCATTATAAGCCTCCACGTTTAACTATATATTGTTCCTTAAGTTATTACAATAACATTGTTCCCATCATCTATAATTCAATGTTCACCCAAAAAAATCATCTTTAATTCAATATGCAATGTTATTACTTTGCACACTATATTTATTTTCTATTGTCCCACTTAGTTTATTTAAACCCGATTTACGTCTCTTTTATTATTGTTTTAAGATAAATATATAAGTTTCCAGTTTTACTGTTATTTACCTACCGATCCTTACATTTTCATTGACATTAACAATGTTTTCGTTTCTTTAATTCAAAAATTAAGATATTTGAATATAACAAGCTTATTATCCAAATTCAGATCCAGATTTACTGGAAGATCAGAAACCACCCGAAAAACAAAGGCCAAGCTGTACAGTAGTCGAGAGCAGTGATAGTTGTTCTAATCAAACTTTTGATGCTAAGAACGACAACTCATCAGGTACACAGAACAATGAAGATGTTACTGTATTAAAATTTTGGGCCCAAGAATCCATATATAACATCAACAATCCATGTTCCCATTTACTCGAGTTAATACATACTTAAAACACAAAACATCGCAATAGATGTCGGGAGTGCGGTGGTAGAGATTCGTTTGTTGAAGACGAATGTATCCAAATTGGGTAAGTTAGTAGGAAGGAAGAGTCACAATGGAGGGAAACACAAGAAGGAAGTTGAACCTTTCCTCTAAATATATAGGCTCGTATACCTGGGATAAAAGTAGTTAATGATGATGAGGTCGACCATAAATAAAGTCATTTCACAAAAAATATGATTAAACTTAGCAACTTGAAATAAACCTTTTTATAGTTTAGAAAAATACACACCAAGAGTCCAATGCTATGATACCGACAAGTTTAATTTTTTTTAATTTCAAATTTTCATGCTAGAATAGCGGTTTTGGTAGTGTATGACAAATAAATTCTACAATTTAGCTAGTGTTTCACCAAAAAATAAGATTTAGTTAAATCCTCGCTACTCTTAAGTTTAATACAAATACTCTTGACTTTAACAAGAAAGTGTTATTGTAAATTAATTGTACCGTTTCTAATTGAAGTATGGCAATTGGTTCAAGCTTCATTATTAGCTTCCATGTTCAACTATCATTCCTTACATTACAATAAGATTATTTCCATCATCTTTAATTCAAGATGCGATGTTATAATTTTTTTTTTTTTTTTTTTTTTTTTTTTTTTTTTTTTTTTTTGCAAGAATATATAGTCCTTCTTATTCATCCATATAGGGAAAAAAAAAAGGACAATTTCTTTACAAAGAATTACCCACTAATTCCAAAAATTAATTTTGGAAACCATTGAGACTAAGAATGACATTTCTACACTTTGCCTTATGAACTTTGCTTAGAATTCTAATACTGACTGAAATTTTGATCTGATGAAGAACTTGCTGAGCAGTGTGCTCCAGACCTGCAAATACTCTTAAGTTTCTTTCCTGCCAAATATGATAGCAAGCAGCAGCAAGGCAGCTACAAATCCACCCATTCTTCCAATGTCGTCTATGAGTTCTACTAGCACACCAGCTAAGAATAAGCTTACAATCCTGAGTACTGCATCCAAGCTTAATCCACTGACTCAGTTCTGTCCATATTTCTGCAGAAAAAGGACACCTGAAGAAGAGATGTTCCTGACTTTCATTATCAGACTTACAAAGAATGCATCTATTTATGATTTGCAGTCCTTTAATGGCCAGATTGTCAAGAGAAGCTAGCTTATTTTGCATAGCAAGAGAAGTAATGACCCTATGACTAGGAACAATGAAATGAGATCTGAGGGAAGGGACCCAGGGAAGAATCTGATGCTTTGTTCTAAACCATTGATAAGCAAGACTAGTGTTGAACTTGCCATGAGGAGCCCAAGAAGAATGGAGAGTATCTGCATTATTGGAATGAAGTACTCGAGCAAGAATTTCATCCTTCACCTTTAGAATACTTCTGAAGTTCTCAGAAAAATAATCTTTACTCGTGACTTCCCAAATGGAAGAAGATTGAAGATGATAAGCATTATGCCAGACAGACCAAAGACACTCTTGTTCTGACTGCAGAATCCAAATCCATTTAGATAACATAGCTTTATTCCATGAGAGAAGTTCCTTAACATCAAACCCACCTTCCATCCAAGGAGAACACAAACTTTTCCAGTTTAGGAAGATAAACTTGTGTTTTCCTGCTTCAGAATTCCAGAAGAAAGCACGACAAATCTTAGTAATGAGCTTGTGAACATTCCTAGGAAATAAAACATTTGCACACCAGAAGTTAGTAAGCCCAAATATGACAGAATTTAAGAGTTGCAATTTGCCAGCATAGGAAAAATGCTTGATAGACCAGTGCTGCAATTGGTTTTGAAGCTTAGCAACTAGAGTCATATATGTATCAATATTAAGCCTAGCAGTATTAAGAGGAAGCCCAAGGTATCTGAAGGGGAATTGACCCTCAGAAAACCCAGTAGAATCAAGAATTTGCTTCTTAACATCAGAAGATACTCCTCCAAAGTAGATATCAGTTTTATCAGTATTTGCATGAAGGCCTGTCCATCTAGAGAATTTATTAAGGATGTTATGAGCAGCATTAACAGAGGGAACATCTCCTCTAATGAAGATCATGAGATCATCAGCAAAAATGAGGTGAGTTAACCCTATTTTAGAACACTTAGGATGATAGGATACCCCAGACTGAGCACACATCTTTCTGAGATACCTTGACAGCAATTCCATACTCATGACAAACAAGTAAGGGGATAAGGGATCCCCCTGTCTCAGCCCACTTCCACCCTGAAAGAATCCATGATTGTTACCATTAAGTCTAATGGAGAACCAAGAACTTCTGATACATCCCATAATCCAATTAGTGAAAATAGCAGGAAAACCCAGACAATCAAGCAAATTTTGAATAAAATCCCATTGAAGAGAATCAAAAGCTTTTCTTATATCAACCTTAATAAGACATCTAGGAGTAAGGAATCTCCTGCCATATCCTTTGACCAGAGCCTGTGACATCATTATGTTTTCATGGATATTCCTCCCTTTGATGAAGGCTGCCTGTTCAGGCCCTATGATCTTGGGAAGAATATTTTGCAATCTATTTGTCAAGATCTTACTAATAGTTTTATAGAAAGTAGTACAGCAAGATATAGGTCTGAAATCCATGACTGAATTGAAAACCTTCTTTTTGGGAATAAGGGCAATGACAGTAGAATTAGCTTGCTTGCTTAGTCTACCATTTTTGAAGTAAGCTTGGACAGCCTTACAAAAATCTACCCCAGTAATGTGCCATGTACTTTTAAAAAACTCTGATGAAAAGCCATCAGGACCAGGAGATTTATCAGAACCAATACTGAAAAGAGCTTTCTTGATCTCATCATCCCCCACAGGTTTCACTAAAGAAGAAATATCTTCAGCACTCAAGCAAGAGCCCTGCTGAACAAAATGAGTATCAATAGGCTCAATAGGAACAGAGGAGCCTAACAGACCTTTATAATAAGCAACAAAACCTGCAGCAACATTATCAGTTCCCTTCAAAATATTCCCATGCTTGTCAAGAATTTGCCCAATAATCTGTTGCTGCTTCCTGTCCTGTACTCTAGCAAAGAAGTATTTGGAAGAAGAGTCATTATAAGAAATATGCTTAATTTTAGCTTTTTGCTTAAGAATAGAACCCTCAGTCTTCCTAAGCTTAGAATAGGATTGAAGAAGATCCCTTTCTTTTTCATAGAGAGAAGGAGAGTGCCTGTCTTTTTGAATTTGCTCCTGACAAGCAGAAAGATCAGCAAGACAATTATCAATTCTAATAGAAAGATTAGAGAAATCTCTCTTGTGTAAATCCTTAAGCTTAATCTTAACATTTTTCAGCCTAGCAAAAAGCTTAAAAATAAGAGATCCCTGCACAGGAACCATCCAAGCTTCCTCAACCAAAGTAAGATAATCAGGATGACTAACCCAGCAGTTAAGAAAGCTAAAACTATTCCTTCTAGTATTATCCTCACAAACAGAAACCAGAATTGGTGAGTGATCAGAAATACCAGCAGGAAGAAACTGAGCATGAGTAGCAGGGAATAAAGAGAACCACTCAGGGTTAGCCAGAGCTCTATCCAGCTTGGCCCAAACAAGAGTATTAATATCCTGTTTATTAGTCCAAGTCATCTCACAACCTGAAGCATTGATATCATCCACTCCACAATGAAGCAGACAAGAATTAAAATCCTGTATATCTGCATAGTTAGGAGAGGAGTAACTATCCTTCTCATTAGCATCCCTTACCACATTGAAATCACCAAGAAGAAGCCAAGCTTTGCCAGCAGTACCTAGATTAATAAGTTGATCCCACAGAGCCATCCTACTAGCAGCACTATTACTAGCATAGACAACACTTATAAGAAAGGAGGAACAAGTAGCATGATGAGTAACACTGCAATGGATAAGCTGATCAGTTATAATGATAGGAATAATGGAAACACTGGCAGCATTCCAAATGACCCATATCCTTCCATTATAATGAGAATCATAGTTGCAAATCACCTGATAATTCCTAAACTTGTTATTGATGACATTAATAGATTTCCCATATTTAATTCTTGTTTCCAACAGACCAAGAATATCCAACTTATGAGACTTTAAAAACCTCTGAACTTCGTCCTGCTTTAGAGGGTCATTACCCCCTCTAATATTCCAAGAAGCAATCTGCATTTAGAGTATATTAGGAGATTGGGGACCCCCTATACTGCATTCCTTAAGAACCTCAGTAAAAACTAGACTAAGTGTGCTCTCCTGAGAGATCAAATTATCCTCAGACTCTGAAAGGGACCCTCTCTTCAAGGCTTTTTGAGTGTCCTCTATCAGGTCTTCCTTGCTGCATTCTAGATGCTTTACAGAAGAGAAATGATGTGCAGTGGATACCTGCTGAGCACCAGTCACTTCTGAACTACCACCTAGCAGACAAGGCAAAACAACAGTAGAACTAGGTTCTTGAGATACAATGACCTCCTCTTTATCAATTCTTTCTGGATTATCATCAGATAGATGAGAAAATCTATTAGAAGTGGGTATAGAGGGAGATGGGTTAGGCAACAGAGCTCTCTTCAAGGCTGTTTGAGCCTGCTGCACCCCATCCATCTTGCAGCATTCTGAGTGCTTTACAGCTTGCTTAGGAGTGGCATAACTTCCTACAGGAAGTACAGCACTTCTGCAAATAGAAGGTACAACCAAACCTGAAGCCACTGAGGTATCACCTAGCTTGCAAGGTAAATCCTGATCAGTCCTCTTTTCAAAAGAAGAAACCAGCTTCTTATTCTTTTTACAAGAAGCAGTTTTATGACCCATTTTTCCACAATCAGAACAATAGAATGGCAGCCATTCATATTCAACCCTCTGCACAGAAGGACCAAAAGGGGTTTGAATGTTTAAAGAGGTAGGGAGAGTAGAGGAAATATCAACCTCAATCATCACCCTTGCAAAAGATAACTTTTCCTTACATGTGGTAGGCCTATCAGCAAACATAGGCCGACCAATTTTACTAGACATCTTACTAAGGACAGCTGAAGACCACAAAAAGGGATCCAAATCAGGGAAAAGCACCCATACAGGAATAATGGAGACCCTTTCCATAGCAGTAGAGAAGGAAGGAGTCCATTGCTTTAGAATTAGGGAGAATGAACCCATTTTCCAAGGACCTCCCTTTAGAACATTGTTCATGTCCTCCTCAGAATTGAACCGAAAGCTAAACCATCCCTTTTTGAAGTATTGAACAACAGGCTTAGCAATGGCTCCCCATGATTTCAAGACAAAATCCTGAACAATCTTTAAAGAAGGCTTTGATCCAATTATATTACCCATAAGAGTGAATTTCCATAGATTTAGTTCATCCTGAAAATCCTCAATAGCAATATCAATTTCATTACAATCTGTACTCTCAGCATGAAAGAAAAGATTCATGCCAATGTTTGATTTCGGTTGAACAATGTCTGACCATTTCTGGGTTTTAGGCAATACAGGAGGACCAGTAACAGGAGCGACACCATTGTTGACAACAGAAGGGCCAACAACAATTTCAGGAACAATGTCATGAACCATTACAGGAACAGTTACAATCTCAGGAGAAACATCAATCGAAGAAACAATTTCAGGATTTTCAATCGAAGCATTCACTACTTTGACTGAAGAAGGAGAATTATTTACCAATTGAGTTACTGATTTCAAAGAGTTCTTTAATGGAGTTTTAGACGAAGAAGCATTATTGAAAACATCCACAACAATGTCATTCAACGTAATAGAAGAAAAAGATGAGGAATGGGTTTTGGGCAAAGACGAAGAATTACCCACGAAATTAGTATCAATGGCATCCAAATGAGCTGTGGAACCTATTGGAGTTTGATTCTTGGGAGGACGACCTCTTCCGCGCGCCATTAGAGCTTCAGAAAAAAAACTTCAATGGTGAAGAAAAACAGAGGAAAACAAATTTAGAGAGAGAAAGTTCTTCTCTCTAACATTCTTTCACGATGTTATAATTTTAATCCCGCTTACTAAACTCATTTGTTAAATTATCTCAAAGTACCCTAAATTTTGTGTAGTATTCAACAAAAATATCTTTAAGTATAATACAAAATCGCCTGTCGTAAACAAGAATTTGTGATTCTAAATTAATATAGTATTCCAAATTTTTGTATGAAAATTAGTTCAAGCTTCATTATAAGCCTCCATGTTTAACTATATATTATTCCTTACGTTATTACAATAACATTGCAATGGATGTCGGGAGTGTGGGAGATGAGATTCGTATATTGAAGACGAAGTAGCCCGCAAAGGGGTTTTTGATACCGCTGTACGGATCTCCTACGTGCGAAATCAGAAGGACTAGTTCCTACTTGATAAACCAACCCTATATTTATTTTCTTATTATTTTTTAATTTATTTCCAAAAGTACAAAACGCAAAATAAAAGTGGAATGGACGACTAGGATATTTGAATCTAAAAAGCTTATTATCCAGATGCAGATCCAAAGGTACTGGAAGATGAGAAACCGCCCGAAAAACAAAGGCCAAGCAGTACAACAGTCGAGAGCGGTGATACTAGTTCTAATCAAACTTTCCTTAGTAAGAATACCATCTCATCAGGTACATTGAACAATGGAGATGTTACTGTAATATATAGTTTTGTGGCCAACAATCCATATATAACATTAACAATCCATGTTCCCATTCACTCGAGTTGATACATACTCAAACACAAAATATTGCAATGGACGTCGGGAGTCTGGGAGAGGAGATTCGTATATTGAAGACGAACGTATCCAAGTTGGATAAGTTAGTAGGAAAGAAAGGTCACAATGGAAAGAAATGCAAAAAGGAGTTTAACCTTTTCTCTAAAATTATACGCTCGTATATATAGGATACAAGTAGTTAGTGATTATGAGGTCGACCATAAATAAATTCTTTTTGCGGAAAATAGGATTAAACTTACCAATTTAGGATAAACCTTAGTGTAGTTTAGAAAAATATACACCAAGAGTCCAATTCTATGATATCGGCAAGTTAAATGTTTTTATTTTCATATTTTCATGCCCGAATAGCGGTTTTGGTACTGTTTGACAAATAAAATCTACAAATTAGCTATTGTTAAATAATAAAATTTAGGTAAATCCTCGCAAAGTGCCCAAAATTTTAGATAGTACTCAATAAAAAGTACTCTTAATTTTAATACAGATAATCCTGTCTTTAATAAGAACGTGTGATTCTAAATTAACTGTACCGTTTCTAATTTTAGTATGGAAATTGGTTAGAGTTTCATTATAAGCCTCCATGTTCAACTATAATTCCTTACATTACAACAACATTGTTCCCATCATCATTAATTCAAGATGCGATGTTATTACTTTAATCCAGCTTACTCAACACATTTGGTAAACCCTCGAAAAGTACCCTAAATTTTGTGTAGTATTCAACAAAAAAATCTTCATTATAATACAAATTATACTACCGACTTAAACAAGAATTTGTGATTCTAAATTAATAGTATTCCTATTCCTAATTCTAGTATGGAAATTAGTTCAAGCTTCATTATAAGCCTCCACGTTTAACTATATATTGTTCCTTAAGTTATTACAATAACATTGTTCCCATCATCTATAATTCAATGTTCACCCAAAAAAATCATCTTTAATTCAATATGCAATGTTATTACTTTGCACACTATATTTATTTTCTATTGTCCCACTTAGTTTATTTAAACCCGATTTACGTCTCTTTTATTATTGTTTTAAGATAAATATATAAGTTTCCAGTTTTACTGTTATTTACCTACCGATCCTTACATTTTCATTGACATTAACAATGTTTTCGTTTCTTTAATTCAAAAATTAAGATATTTGAATATAACAAGCTTATTATCCAAATTCAGATCCAGATTTACTGGAAGATCAGAAACCACCCGAAAAACAAAGGCCAAGCTGTACAGTAGTCGAGAGCAGTGATAGTTGTTCTAATCAAACTTTTGATGCTAAGAACGACAACTCATCAGGTACACAGAACAATGAAGATGTTACTGTATTAAAATTTTGGGGCCAAGAATCCATATATAACATCAACAATCCATGTTCCCATTTACTCGAGTTAATACATACTTAAAACACAAAACATCGCAATAGATGTCGGGAGTGCGGTGGTAGAGATTCGTTTGTTGAAGACGAATGTATCCAAATTGGGTAAGTTAGTAGGAAGGAAGAGTCACAATGAAGGGAAACACAAGAAGGAAGTTGAACCTTTCCTCTAAATATATAGGCTCGTATACCTGGGATAAAAGTAGTTAATGATGATGAGGTCGACCATAAATAAAGTCATTTCACAAAAAATATGATTAAACTTAGCAACTTGAAATAAACCTTTTTATAGTTTATAAAAATACACACCAAGAGTCCAATGCTATGATACCGACAAGTTTAATTTTTTTTAATTTCAAATTTTCATGCTAGAATAGCGGTTTTGGTAGTGTATGACAAATAAATTCTACAATTTAGCTAGTGTTTCACCAAAAAAATAAGATTTAGTTAAATCCTCGCTACTGTTAAGTTTAATACAAATACTCTCGACTTTAACAAGAAAGTGTTATTGTAAATTAATTGTACCGTTTCTAATTGAAGTATGGCCATTGGTTCAAGCTTCATTATTAGCTTCCATGTTCAACTATCATTCCTTACATTACAATAAGATTATTTCCATCATCTTTAATTCAAGATGCGATGTTATAATTTTAATCCCGCTTACTAAACTCATTTGTTAAATTATCTCAAAGTACCCTAAATTTTGTGTAGTATTCAACAAAAATATCTTTAAGTATAATACAAAATCGGCTGTCTTAAACAAGAATTTGTGATTCTAAATTAATAGTATTCCAAATTTTTGTATGAAAATTAGTTCAAGCTTCATTATAAGCCTCCATGTTTAACTATATATTATTCCTTACGTTATTACAATAACATTGCAATGGATGTCGGGAGTGTGGGAGATGAGATTCGTATATTGAAGACGAAGTAGCCCGCAAAGGGGTTTTTGATACCGCTGTACGGATCTCCTACGTGCGAAATCAGAAGGACTAGTTCCTACTTGATAAACCAACCCTATATTTATTTTCTTATTATTTTTTAATTTATTTCCAAAAGTACAAAACGCAAAATAAAAGTGGAATGGACGACTAGGATATTTGAATCTAAAAAGCTTATTATCCAGATGCAGATCCAAAGGTACTGGAAGATGAGAAACCGCCCGAAAAACAAAGGCCAAGCAGTACAACAGTCGAGAGCGGTGATACTAGTTCTAATCAAACTTTCCTTAGTAAGAATACCATCTCATCAGGTACATTGAACAATGGAGATGTTACTGTAATATATAGTTTTGTGGCCAACAATCCATATATAACATTAACAATCCATGTTCCCATTCACTCGAGTTGATACATACTCAAACACAAAATATTGCAATGGACGTCGGGAGTCTGGGAGAGGAGATTCGTATATTGAAGACGAACGTATCCAAGTTGGATAAGTTAGTAGGAAAGAAAGGTCACAATGGAAAGAAACGCAAAAAGGAGTTTAACCTTTTCTCTAAAAATATACGCTCGTATATATAGGATACAAGTAGTTAGTGATTATGAGGTCGACCATAAATAAATTCTTTTTGCGGAAAATAGGATTAAACTTACCAATTTAGGATAAACCTTAGTGTAGTTTAGAAAAATATACACCAAGAGTCCAATTCTATGATATCGGCAAGTTAAATGTTTTTATTTTCATATTTTCATGCCCGAATAGCGGTTTTGGTACTGTTTGACAAATAAAATCTACAAATTAGCTATTGTTAAATAATAAAATTTAGGTAAATCCTCGCAAAGTGCCCAAAATTTTAGATAGTACTCAATAAAAAGTACTCTTAATTTTAATACAGATAATCCTGTCTTTAATAAGAACGTGTGATTCTAAATTAACTGTACCGTTTCTAATTTTAGTATGGAAATTGGTTAGAGTTTCATTATAAGCCTCCATGTTCAACTATAATTCCTTACATTACAACAACATTGTTCCCATCATCATTAATTCAAGATGCGATGTTATTACTTTAATCCAGCTTACTCAACACATTTGGTAAACCCTCGAAAAGTACCCTAAATTTTGTGTAGTATTCAACAAAAAAATCTTCATTATAATACAAATTATACTACCGACTTAAACAAGAATTTGTGATTCTAAATTAATAGTATTCCTATTCCTAATTCTAGTATGGAAATTAGTTCAAGCTTCATTATAAGCCTCCACGTTTAACTATATATTGTTCCTTAAGTTATTACAATAACATTGTTCCCATCATCTATAATTCAATGTTCACCCAAAAAAATCATCTTTAATTCAATATGCAATGTTATTACTTTGCACACTATATTTATTTTCTATTGTCCCACTTAGTTTATTTAAACCCGATTTACGTCTCTTTTATTATTGTTTTAAGATAAATATATAAGTTTCCAGTTTTACTGTTATTTACCTACCGATCCTTACATTTTCATTGACATTAACAATGTTTTCGTTTCTTTAATTCAAAAATTAAGATATTTGAATATAACAAGCTTATTATCCAAATTCAGATCCAGATTTACTGGAAGATCAGAAACCACCCGAAAAACAAAGGCCAAGCTGTACAGTAGTCGAGAGCAGTGATAGTTGTTCTAATCAAACTTTTGATGCAAAGAACGTAAACTCATCAGGTACACAGAACAATGAAGATGTTACTGTATTAAAATTTTGGGCCCAAGAATCCATATATAACATCAACAATCCATGTTCCCATTTACTGGAGTTAATACATACTTAAAACACAAAACATCGCAATAGATGTCGGGAGTGCGGTGGTAGAGATTCGTTTGTTGAAGACGAATGTATTCAAATTGGGTAAGTTAGTAGGAAGGAAGAGTCACAATGGAGGGAAACACAAGAAGGAAGTTGAACCTTTCCTCTAAATATATAGGCTCGTATACCTGGGATAAAAGTAGTTAATGATGATGAGGTCGACCATAAATAAAGTCATTTCACAAAAAATATGATTAAACTTAGCAACTTGAAATAAACCTTTTTATAGTTTAGAAAAATACACACCAAGAGTCCAATGCTATGATACCGACAAGTTTAATTTTTTTTAATTTCAAATTTTCATGCTAGAATAGCGGTTTTGGTAGTGTATGACAAATAAATTCTACAATTTAGCTAGTGTTTCACCAAAAAATAAGATTTAGTTAAATCCTCGCTACTCTTAAGTTTAATACAAATACTCTTGACTTTAACAAGAAAGTGTTATTGTAAATTAATTGTACCGTTTCTAATTGAAGTATGGCAATTGGTTCAAGCTTCATTATTAGCTTCCATGTTCAACTATCATTCCTTACATTACAATAAGATTATTTCCATCATCTTTAATTCAAGATGCGATGTTATAATTTTAATCCCGCTTACTAAACTCATTTGTTAAATTATCTCAAAGTACCCTAAATTTTGTGTAGTATTCAACAAAAATATCTTTAAGTATAATACAAAATCGCCTGTCTTAAACAAGAATTTGTGATTCTAAATTAATATAGTATTCCAAATTTTTGTATGAAAATTAGTTCAAGCTTCATTATAAGCCTCCATGTTTAACTATATATTATTCCTTACGTTATTACAATAACATTGCAATGGATGTCGGGAGTGTGGGAGATGAGATTCGTATATTGAAGACGAAGTAGCCCGCAAAGGGGTTTTTGATACCGCTGTACGGATCTCCTACGTGCGAAATCAGAAGGACTAGTTCCTACTTGATAAACCAACCCTATATTTATTTTCTTATTATTTTTTAATTTATTTCCAAAAGTACAAAACGCAAAATAAAAGTGGAATGGACGACTAGGATATTTGAATCTAAAAAGCTTATTATCCAGATGCAGATCCAAAGGTACTGGAAGATGAGAAACCGCCCGAAAAACAAAGACCAAGCAGTACAACAGTCGAGAGCGGTGATACTAGTTCTAATCAAACTTTCCTTAGTAAGAATACCATCTCATCAGGTACATTGAACAATGGAGATGTTACTGTAATATATAGTTTTGTGGCCAACAATCCATATATAACATTAACAATCCATGTTCCCATTCACTCGAGTTGATACATACTCAAACACAAAATATTGCAATGGACGTCGGGAGTCTGGGAGAGGAGATTCGTATATTGAAGACGAACGTATCCAAGTTGGATAAGTTAGTAGGAAAGAAAGGTCACAATGGAAAGAAACGCAAAAAGGAGTTTAACCTTTTCTCTAAAAATATACGCTCGTATATATAGGATACAAGTAGTTAGTGATTATGAGGTCGACCATAAATAAATTCTTTTTGCGGAAAATAGGATTAAACTTACCAATTTAGGATAAACCTTAGTGTAGTTTAGAAAAATATACACCAAGAGTCCAATTCTATGATATCGGCAAGTTAAATGTTTTTATTTTCATATTTTCATGCCCGAATAGCGGTTTTGGTACTGTTTGACAAATAAAATCTACAAATTAGCTATTGTTAAATAATAAAATTTAGGTAAATCCTCGCAAAGTGCCCAAAATTTTAGATAGTACTCAATAAAAAGTACTCTTAATTTTAATACAGATAATCCTGTCTTTAATAAGAACGTGTGATTCTAAATTAACTGTACCGTTTCTAATTTTAGTATGGAAATTGGTTAGAGTTTCATTATAAGCCTCCATGTTCAACTATAATTCCTTACATTACAACAACATTGTTCCCATCATCATTAATTCAAGATGCGATGTTATTACTTTAATCCAGCTTACTCAACACATTTGGTAAACCCTCGAAAAGTACCCTAAATTTTGTGTAGTATTCAACAAAAAAATCTTCATTATAATACAAATTATACTACCGACTTAAACAAGAATTTGTGATTCTAAATTAATAGTATTCCTATTCCTAATTCTAGTATGGAAATTAGTTCAAGCTTCATTATAAGCCTCCACGTTTAACTATATATTGTTCCTTAAGTTATTACAATAACATTGTTCCCATCATCTATAATTCAATGTTCACCCAAAAAAATCATCTTTAATTCAATATGCAATGTTATTACTTTGCACACTATATTTATTTTCTATTGTCCCACTTAGTTTATTTAAACCCGATTTACGTCTCTTTTATTATTGTTTTAAGATAAATATATAAGTTTCCAGTTTTACTGTTATTTACCTACCGATCCTTACATTTTCATTGACATTAACAATGTTTTCGTTTCTTTAATTAAAAAATTAAGATATTTGAATATAACAAGCTTATTATCCAAATTCAGATCCAGATTTACTGGAAGATCAGAAACCACCCGAAAAACAAAGGCCAAGCTGTACAGTAGTCGAGAGCAGTGATAGTTGTTCTAATCAAACTTTTGATGCTAAGAACGACAACTCATCAGGTACACAGAACAATGAAGATGTTACTGTATTAAAATTTTGGGGCCAAGAATCCATATATAACATCAACAATCCATGTTCCCATTTACTCGAGTTAATACATACTTAAAACACAAAACATCGCAATAGATGTCGGGAGTGCGGTGGTAGAGATTCGTTTGTTGAAGACGAATGTATCCAAATTGGGTAAGTTAGTAGGAAGGAAGAGTCACAATGGAGGGAAACACAAGAAGGAAGTTGAACCTTTCCTCTAAATATATAGGCTCGTATACCTGGGATAAAAGTAGTTAATGATGATGAGGTCGACCATAAATAAAGTCATTTCACAAAAAATATGATTAAACTTAGCAACTTGAAATAAACCTTTTTATAGTTTAGAAAAATACACACCAAGAGTCCAATGCTATGATACCGACAAGTATAATTTTTTTTAATTTCAAATTTTCATGCTAGAATAGCGGTTTTGGTAGTGTATGACAAATAAATTCTACAATTTAGCTAGTGTTTCACCAAAAAATAAGATTTAGTTAAATCCTCGCTACTCTTAAGTTTAATACAAATACTCTCGACTTTAACATGAAAGTGTTATTGTAAATTAATTGTACCGTTTCTAATTGAAGTATGGCAATTGGTTCAAGCATCATTATTAGCTTCCATGTTCAACTATCATTCCTTACATTACAATAAGATTATTTCCATCATCTTTAATTCAAGATGCGATGTTATAATTTTAATCCCGCTTACTAAACTCATTTGTTAAATTATCTCAAAGTACCCTAAATTTTGTGTAGTATTCAACAAAAATATCTTTAAGTATAATACAAAATCGCCTGTCTATAACAAGAATTTGTGATTCTAAATTAATAGTATTCCAAATTTTTGTATGAAAATTAGTTCAAGCTTCATTATAAGCCTCAGTGTTTAACTATATATTATTCCTTACGTTATTACAATAACATTGCAAGGGATGTCGGGAGTGTGGGAGATGAGATTCTTATATTGAAGACGAAGTAGCCCGCAAAGAGGTTTTGGATACCGCTGTACAGATCTCCTACGTGCGAAATCAGAAGGACTAGTTCCTACTTGATAAACCAACCCTATATTTATTTTCTTATTATTTTTTAATTTATTTCCAAAAGTACAAAACGCAAAATAAAAGTGGAATGGACGACTAGGATATTTGAATCTAAAAAGCTTATTATCCAGATGCAGATCCAAAGGTACTGGAAGATGAGAAACCGCCCGAAAAACAAAGGCCAAGCAGTACAACAGTCGAGAGCGGTGATACTAGTTCTAATCAAACTTTCCTTAGTAAGAATACCATCTCATCAGGTACATTGAACAATGGAGATGTTACTGTAATATATAGTTTTGTGGCCAACAATCCATATATAACATTAACAATCCATGTTCCCATTCACTCGAGTTGATACATACTCAAACACAAAATATTGCAATGGACGTCGGGAGTCTGGGAGAGGAGATTCGTATATTGAAGACGAACGTATCCAAGTTGGATAAGTTAGTAGGAAAGAAAGGTCACAATGGAAAGAAACGCAAAAAGGAGTTTAACATTTTCTCTAAAAATATACGCTCGTATATATAGGATACAAGTAGTTAGTGATTATGAGGTCGACCATAAATAAATTCTTTTTGCGGAAAATAGGATTAAACTTACCAATTTAGGATAAACCTTAATGTAGTTTAGAAAAATATACACCAAGAGTCCAATTCTATGATATCGGCAAGTTAAATGTTTTTATTTTCATATTTTCATGCCCGAATAGCGGTTTTGGTACTGTTTGACAAATAAAATCTACAAATTAGCTATTGTTAAATAATAAAATTTAGGTAAATCCTCGCAAAGTGCCCAAAATTTTAGATAGTACTCAATAAAAAGTACTCTTAATTTTAATACAGATAATCATGTCTTTAATAAGAACATGTGATTCTAAATTAACTGTACCGTTTCTAATTTTAGTATGGAAATTGGTTAGAGTTTCATTATAAGCCTCCATGTTCAACTATAATTTCTTACATTACAACAACATTGTTCCCATCATCATTAATTCAAGATGTGATGTTATTACTTTAATCCAGCTTACTCAACACATTTGGTAAACCCTCGAAAAGTACCCTAAATTTTGTGTAGTATTCAACAAAAACATCTTCATTATAATACAAATTATACTACCGAATTAAACAAGAATTTGTGATTCTAAATTAATAGTATTCCTATTCCTAATTCTAGTATGGAAATTAGTTCAAGCTTCATTATAAGCCTCCACGTTTAACTATATATTGTTCCTTAAGTTATTACAATAACATTGTTCCCATCATCTATAATTCAATGTTCACCCAAAAAAATCATCTTTAATTCAATATGCAATGTTATTACTTTGCACACTATATTTATTTTCTATTGTCCCACTTAGTTTATTTAAACCCGATTTACGTCTCTTTTATTATTGTTTTAAGATAAATATATAAGTTTCCAGTTTTACTGTTATTTACCTACCGATCCTTACATTTTCATGACATTAACAAATGTTTTCGTTTCTTTACTTCAAAATAAGAATTGAATTAAAAAGCTTTTTATCCAAATCAGATCCAGATTATGGAGATCAGAAACCACCGAAAAACAAAGCCCAAGCAAGTGTTGGACAGTAGTCCGGAGCGGTGTAGTTGGCTATCAACTTTGATGATAAGAACGACAATCATAGTACACAGAACAATGAGATGTTACGTGTATTAACATTTTGGGGGAAGATCCATATATAACACAACAATCCATGTTCCCCATTTACTCGAGTTTTATACATCACTTAAAACACAAAACACGCATAGATGGAGGTGAGAGTGCGGTGGTAGAGATCGTTTGGGAAGACGAATGTATCAAATTGTAAGTTGTAGGAAGGAAGAGTCACAATGGAGGGAAACACAAGAAGGAAGTTGAACCTTTCCTCTAAATATATAGGCTCGTATACCTGGGATAAAAGTAGTTAATGATGATGAGGTCGACCATAAATAAAGTCATTTCACAAAAAATATGATTAAACTTAGCAACTTGAAATAAACCTTTTTATAGTTTAGAAAAATACACACCAAGAGTCCAATGCTATGATACCGACAAGTTTAATTTTTTTTAATTTCAAATTTTCATGCTAGAATAGCGGTTTTGGTAGTGTATGAAAAATAAATTCTACAATTTAGCTAGTGTTTCACCAAAAAATAAGATTTAGTTAAATCCTCGCTACTCTTAAGTTTAATACAAATACTCTCGACTTTAACATGAAAGTGTTATTGTAAATTAATTGTACCGTTTCTAATTGAAGTATGGCAATTGGTTCAAGCATCATTATTAGCTTCCATGTTCAACTATCATTCCTTACATTACAATAAGATTATTTCCATCATCTTTAATTCAAGATGCGATGTTATAATTTTAATCCCGCTTACTAAACTCATTTGTTAAATTATCTCAAAGTACCCTAAATTTTGTGTAGTATACAACAAAAATATCTTTAAGTATAATACAAAATCGCCTGTCTATAACAAGAATTTGTGATTCTAAATTAATAGTATTCCAAATTTTTGTATGAAAATTAGTTCAAGCTTCATTATAAGCCTCAGTGTTTAACTATATATTATTCCTTACGTTATTACAATAACATTGCAAGGGATGTCGGGAGTGTGGGAGATGAGATTCTTATATTGAAGACGAAGTAGCCCGCAAAGGGGTTTTTGATACCGCTGTACGGATCTCCTACGTGCGAAATCAGAAGGACTAGTTCCTACTTGATAAACCAACCCTATATTTATTTTCTTATTATTTTTTAATTTATTTCCAAAAGTACAAAACGCAAAATAAAAGTGGAATGGACGACTAGGATATTTGAATCTAAAAAGCTTATTATCCAAATGCAGATCCAAAGGTACTGGAAGATGAGAAACCGCCCGAAAAACAAAGGCCAAGCAGTACAACAGTCGAGAGCGGTGATACTAGTTCTAATCAAACTTTCCTTAGTAAGAATACCATCTCATCAGGTACATTGAACAATGGAGATGTTACTGTAATATATAGTTTTGTGGCCAACAATCCATATATAACATTAACAATCCATGTTCCCATTCACTCGAGTTGATACATACTCAAACACAAAATATTGCAATGGACGTCGGGAGTCTGGGAGAGGAGATTCGTATATTGAAGACGAACGTATCCAAGTTGGATAAGTTAGTAGGAAAGAAATGTCACAATGGAAAGAAACGCAAAAAGGAGTTTAACCTTTTCTCTAAAAATATACGCTCGTATATATAGGATACAAGTAGTTAGTGATTATGAGGTCGACCATAAATAAATTCTTTTTGCGGAAAATAGGATTAAACTTACCAATTTAGGATAAACCTTAGTGTAGTTTAGAAAAATATACACCAAGAGTCCAATTCTATGATATCGGCAAGTTAAATGTTTTTATTTTCATATTTTCATGCCCGAATAGCGGTTTTGGTACTGTTTGACAAATAAAATCTACAAATTAGCTATTGTTAAATAATAAAATTTAGGTAAATCCTCGCAAAGTGCCCAAAATTTTAGATAGTACTCAAAAAAAAGTACTCTTAATTTTAATACAGATAATCCTGTCTTTAATAAGAACGTGTGATTCTAAATTAACTGTACCGTTTCTAATTTTAGTATGGAAATTGGTTAGAGTTTCATTATAAGCCTCCATGTTCAACTATAATTCCTTACATTACAACAACATTGTTCCCATCATCATTAATTCAAGATGCGATGTTATTACTTTAATCCAGCTTACTCAACACATTTGGTAAACCCTCAAAAAGTACCCTAAATTTTGTGCAGTATTCAACAAAAAAATCTTCATTATAATACAAATTATACTACCGACTTAAACAAGAATTTGTGATTCTAAATTAATAGTATTCCTATTCCTAATTCTAGTATGGAAATTAGTTCAAGCTTCATTATAAGCCTCCACGTTTAACTATATATTGTTCCTTAAGTTATTACAATAACATTGTTCCCATCATCTATAATTCAATGTTCACCCAAAAAAATCATCTTTAATTCAATATGCAATGTTATTACTTTGCACACTATATTTATTTTCTATTGTCCCACTTAGTTTATTTAAACCCGATTTACGTCTCTTTTATTATTGTTTTAAGATAAATATATAAGTTTCCAGTTTTACTGTTATTTACCTACCAATCCTTACATTTTCATTGACATTAACAATGTTTTCGTTTCTTTAATTCAAAAATTAAGATATTTGAATATAACAAGCTTATTATCCAAATTCAGATCCAGATTTACTGGAAGATCAGAAACCACCCGAAAAACAAAGGCCAAGCTGTACAGTAGTCGAGAGCAGTGATAGTTGTTCTAATCAAACTTTTGATGCAAAGAACGTAAACTCATCAGGTACACAGAACAATGAAGATGTTACTGTATTAAAATTTTGGGCCCAAGAATCCATATATAACATCAACAATCCATGTTCCCATTTACTGGAGTTAATACATACTTAAAACACAAAACATTCGCAATAGATGTCGGGAGTGCGGTGGTAGAGATTCGTTTGTTGAAGACGAATGTATTCAAATTGGGTAAGTTAGTAGGAAGGAAGAGTCACAATGGAGGGAAACACAAGAAGGAAGTTGAACCTTTCCTCTAAATATATAGGCTCGTATACCTGGGATAAAAGTAGTTAATGATGATGAGGTCGACCATAAATAAAGTCATTTCACAAAAAATATGATTAAACTTAGCAACTTGAAATAAACCTTTTTATAGTTTAGAAAAATACACACCAAGAGTCCAATGCTATGATACCGACAAGTTTAGTTTTTTTTAATTTCAAATTTTCATGCTAGAATAGCGGTTTTGGTAGTGTATGACAAATAAATTCTACAATTTAGCTAGTGTTTCACCAAAAAATAAGATTTAGTTAAATCCTCGCTACTCTTAAGTTTAATACAAATACTCTTGACTTTAACAAAAAAGTGTTATTGTAAATTAATTGTACCGTTTCTAATTGAAGTATGGCAATTGGTTCAAGCTTCATTATTAGCTTCCATGTTCAACTATCATTCCTTACATTACAATAAGATTATTTCCATCATCTTTAATTCAAGATGCGATGTTATAATTTTAATCCCGCTTACTAAACTCATTTGTTAAATTATCTCAAAGTACCCTAAATTTTGTGTAGTATTCAACAAAAATATCTTTAAGTATAATACAAAATCGCCTGTCTTAAACAAGAATTTGTGATTCTAAATTAATATAGTATTCCAAATTTTTGTATAAAAATTAGTTCAAGCTTCATTATAAGCCTCCATGTTTAACTATATATTATTCCTTACGTTATTACAATAACATTGCAATGGATGTCGGGAGTGTGGGAGATGAGATTCGTATATTGAAGACGAAGTAGCCCGCAAAGGGGTTTTTGATACCGCTGTACGGATCTCCTACGTGCGAAATCAGAAGGACTAGTTCCTACTTGATAAACCAACCCTATATTTATTTTCTTATTATTTTTTAATTTATTTCCAAAAGTACAAAACGCAAAATAAAAGTGGAATGGACGACTAGGATATTTGAATCTAAAAAGCTTATTATCCAGATGCAGATCCAAAGGTACTGGAAGATGAGAAACCGCCCGAAAAACAAAGACCAAGCAGTACAACAGTCGAGAGCGGTGATACTAGTTCTAATCAAACTTTCCTTAGTAAGAATACCATCTCATCAGGTACATTGAACAATGGAGATGTTACTGTAATATATAGTTTTGTGGCCAACAATCCATATATAACATTAACAATCCATGTTCCCATTCACTCGAGTTGATACATACTCAAACACAAAATATTGCAATGGACGTCGGGAGTCTGGGAGAGGAGATTCGTATATTGAAGACGAACGTATCCAAGTTGGATAAGTTAGTAGGAAAGAAATGTCACAATGGAAAGAAACGCAAAAAGGAGTTTAACCTTTTCTCTAAAAATATACGCTCGTATATATAGGATACAAGTAGTTAGTGATTATGAGGTCGACCATAAATAAATTCTTTTTGCGGAAAATAGGATTCAACTTACCAATTTAGGATAAACCTTAGTGTAGTTTAGAAAAATATACACCAAGAGTCCAATTCTATGATATCGGCAAGTTAAATGTTTTTATTTTCATATTTTCATGCCCGAATAGCGGTTTTGGTACTGTTTGACAAATAAAATCTACAAATTAGCTATTGTTAAATAATAAAATTTAGGTAAATCCTCGCAAAGTGCCCAAAATTTTAGATAGTACTCAATAAAAAGTACTCTTAATTTTAATACAGATAATCCTGTCTTTAATAAGAACGTGTGATTCTAAATTAACTGTACCGTTTCTAATTTTAGTATGGAAATTGGTTAGAGTTTCATTATAAGCCTCCATGTTCAAATATAATTCCTTACATTACAACAACATTGTTCCCATCATCATTAATTCAAGATGCGATGTTATTACTTTAATCCAGCTTACTCAACACATTTGGTAAACCCTCGAAAAGTACCCTAAATTTTGTGTAGTATTCAACAAAAAAATCTTCATTATAATACAATTTATACTACCGACTTAAACAAGAATTTGTGATTCTAAATTAATAGTATTCCTATTCCTAATTCTAGTATGGAAATTAGTTCAAGCTTCATTATAAGCCTCCACGTTTAACTATATATTGTTCCTTAAGTTATTACAATAACATTGTTCCCATCATCTATAATTCAATGTTCACCCAAAAAAATCATCTTTAATTCAATATGCAATGTTATTACTTTGCACACTATATTTATTTTCTATTGTCCCACTTAGTTTATTTAAACCCGATTTACGTCTCTTTTATTATTGTTTTAAGATAAATATATAAGTTTCCAGTTTTACTGTTATTTACCTACCGATCCTTACATTTTCATTGACATTAACAATGTTTTCGTTTCTTTAATTAAAAAATTAAGATATTTGAATATAACAAGCTTATTATCCAAATTCAGATCCAGATTTACTGGAAGATCAGAAACCACCCGAAAAACAAAGGCCAAGCTGTACAGTAGTCGAGAGCAGTGATAGTTGTTCTAATCAAACTTTTGATGCTAAGAACGACAACTCATCAGGTACACAGAACAATGAAGATGTTACTGTATTAAAATTTTGGGGCCAAGAATCCATATATAACATCAACAATCCATGTTCCCATTTACTCGAGTTAATACATACTTAAAACACAAAACATCGCAATAGATGTCGGGAGTGCGGTGGTAGAGATTCGTTTGTTGAAGACGAATGTATCCAAATTGGGTAAGTTAGTAGGAAGGAAGAGTCACAATGGAGGGAAACACAAGAAGGAAGTTGAACCTTTCCTCTAAATATATAGGCTCGTATACCTGGGATAAAAGTAGTTAATGATGATGAGGTCGACCATAAATAAAGTCATTTCACAAAAAAATATGATTAAACTTAGCAACTTGAAATAAACCTTTTTATAGTTTAGAAAAATACACACCAAGAGTCCAATGCTATGATACCGACAAGTATAATTTTTTTTAATTTCAAATTTTCATGCTAGAATAGCGGTTTTGGTAGTGTATGACAAATAAATTCTACAATTTAGCTAGTGTTTCACCAAAAAATAAGATTTAGTTAAATCCTCGCTACTCTTAAGTTTAATACAAATACTCTCGACTTTAACATGAAAGTGTTATTGTAAATTAATTGTACCGTTTCTAATTGAAGTATGGCAATTGGTTCAAGCTTCATTATTAGCTTCCATGTTCAACTATCATTCCTTACATTACAATAAGATTATTTCCATCATCTTTAATTCAAGATGCGATGTTATAATTTTAATCCCGCTTACTAAACTCATTTGTTAAATTATCTCAAAGTACCCTAAATTTTGTGTAGTATTCAACAAAAATATCTTTAAGTATAATACAAAATCGCCTGTCTATAACAAGAATTTGTGATTCTAAATTAATAGTATTCCAAATTTTTGTATGAAAATTAGTTCAAGCTTCATTATAAGCCTCAGTGTTTAACTATATATTATTCCTTACGTTATTACAATAACATTGCAAGGGATGTCGGGAGTGTGGGAGATGAGATTCTTATATTGAAGACGAAGTAGCCCGCAAAGAGGTTTTGGATACCGCTGTAAAGATCTCCTACGTGCGAAATCAGAAGGACTAGTTCCTACTTGATAAACCAACCCTATATTTATTTTCTTATTATTTTTTAATTTATTTCCAAAAGTACAAAACGCAAAATAAAAGTGGAATGGACGACTAGGATATTTGAATCTAAAAAGCTTATTATCCAGATGCAGATCCAAAGGTACTGGAAGATGAGAAACCGCCCGAAAAACAAAGGCCAAGCAGTACAACAGTCGAGAGCGGTGATAGTAGTTCTAATCAAACTTTCCTTAGTAAGAATACCATCTCATCAGGTACATTGAACAATGGAGATGTTACTGTAATATATAGTTTTGTGGCCAACAATCCATATATAACATTAACAATCCATGTTCCCATTCACTCGAGTTGATACATACTCAAACACAAAATATTGCAATGGACGTCGGGAGTCTGGGAGAGGAGATTCGTATATTGAAGACGAACGTATCCAAATTGGAAAAGTTAGTAGGAAAGAAAGGTCACAATGGAAAGAAACGCAAGAAGGAGTTTAACCTTTTCTCTAAAAATATACGCTCGTATATATAGGATACAAGTAGTTAGTGATTATGAGGTCGACCATAAATAAATTCTTTTTGCGGAAAATAGGATTAAACTTACCAATTTAGGATAAACCTTAGTGTAGTTTAGAAAAATATACACCAAGAGTCCAATTCTATGATATCGGCAAGTTAAATGTTTTTATTTTCACATTTTCATGCCCGAATAGCGGTTTTGGTACTGTTTGACAAATAAAATCTACAAATTAGCTATTGTTAAATAATAAAATGTAGGTAAATCCTCGCAAAGTGCCCAAAATTTTAGATAGTACTCAATAAAAGGTACTCTTAATTTTAATACAGATAATTCTGTCTTTAATAAGAATGTGTGATTTTAAATTAACTGTACCGTTTCTAAATTTAGTATGGAAATTGGTTAGAGTTTCATTATAAGCCTCCATGTTCAACTATAACTCCTTACATTACAACAACATTGTTCCCATCATCATTAATTCAAGATGCGATGTTATTACTTTAATCCAGCTTACTCAACACATTTGGTAAACCCTCGCAAAGTACCCTAAATTTTGTGTAGTATTCAACAAAAAAATCTTCATTATAATACAAATTCTACTACCGACTTAAACAAGAATTTATGATTCTAAATTAATAGTATTCCTAATTCTAGTATGGAAATTAGTTCAAGCTTCATTATAAGCCTCCACGTTTAACTATATATTGTTCCTTAAGTTATTACAATAACATTGTTCCCATCATCTATAATTCAATGTTCACCCAAAAAAATCATCTTTAATTCAATATGCAATGTTATTACTTTGCACACTATATTTATTTTCTATTGTCCCACTTAGTTTATTTAAACCCGATTTACGTCTCTTTTATTATTGTTTTAAGATAAATATATAAGTTTCCAGTTTTACATTTATTTACCTACCGATCCTTACATTTTCATTGACATTAACAATGTTTTCGTTTCTTTAATTCAAAAATTAAGATATTTGAATATAACAAGCTTATTATCCAAATTCAGATCCAGATTTACTGGAAGATCAGAAACCACCCGAAAAACAAAGGCCAAGCTTTACAGTAGTCGAGAGCAGTGATAGTTGTTCTAATCAAACTTTTGATGCTAAGAACGACAACTCATCAGGTACACAGAACAATGAAGATGTTACTGTATTAAAATTTTGGGGCCAAGAATCCATATATAACATCAACAATCCATGTTCCCATTTACTCGAGTTAATACATACTTAAAACACAAAACATCGCAATAGATGTCGGGAGTGCGGTGGTAGAGATTCGTTTGTTGAAGACGAATGTATCCAAATTGGGTAAGTTAGTAGGAAGGAAGAGTCACAATGGAGGGAAACACAAGAAGGAAGGTGAACCTTTCCTCTAAATATATAGGCTCGTATACTTGGGATAAAAGTAGTTACTGATGATGAGGTCGACCATAAATAAAGTCATTTCACAAAAAATATGATTAAACTTAGCAACTTGAAATAAACCTTTTTATAGTTTAGAAAAATACACACCAAGAGTCCAATGCTATGATACCGACAAGTTTAATTTTTTTAAATTTCAAATTTTCATGCTAGAATAGCGGTTTTGGTAGTGTATGGCAAATAAATTCTACAATTTAGCTAGTGTTTCACCAAAAAATAAGATTTAGTTAAATCCTCGCTACTCTTAAGCTTAATACAAATACTCTTGTTTTTAACAAGAAAGTGTTATTGTAAATTAATTGTACCGTTTCTAATTGAAGTATGGCAATTGGTTCAAGCTTCATTATTAGCTTCCATGTTCAACTATCATTCCTTACATTACAATAAGATTATTTCCATCATCTTTAATTCAAGATGCGATGTTATAATTTTAATCCCGCTTACTAAACTCATTTGTTAAATTCTCTCAAAGTACCCTAAATTTTGTGTAGTATTCAACAAAAATATCTTTAAGTATAATACAAAATCGCCTATCTATAACAAGAATTTGTGATTCTAAATTAGTAGTATTCCAATTTTTTGTATGAAAATTAGTTCAAGCTTCATTATAAGCCTCCATGTTTAACTATATATTATTCCTTACGTTATTACAATAATATTGCAATGGATGTCGGGAGTGTGGGAGATGAGATTCGTATATTGAAGACGAAGTAGCCCGCACGTATTTAACTTTTCGAATTTTCAATACTACTCGGTTTTATTTTAAGTTACACGCACCCTATACACCTGAAGTTACATCATATTCTAATTTAATTTAATTATACATTTAGTTATATAAATGAAGTTACTCATATAATTGGAGTTATTTATTTAATTACTCATATATTGAAGTTACTCATATAATTAGAGTTATAAAGTACACATTAAAATTTATTTGAAATTACATCATATCTGACTTGAAACTGCACCATGTCTAAATTGAAGTTACACTATATCTGATTTGAAGTTACACTAAGTCATTTGAAGTTATAAGATACAAATTAAAGTTTATTTGAAATTACACCACATCTGACTTGAAGTTACACCATGTCTAAACTGAAGTTACACTATAATCAATTTGAAGTTACACTAAAGTCACTTAAAGTTATAAGGTACAAATTGAAGTTTATTTGAAATTACACCATATCTGACTTGATGTTACATCATGTATAAAATGAAGCTAAACTATGTGTTACTTAAAGTTACACTATAGTCACTTGAAATTATAAGGTACAAATTGACGTTTATTTGAAATTACACCATATGACTTGAAGCTACACCATTTGTAAATTGAAGTTACACTATATCTGACTTGAATATAAAAATAGTTACATGAAGCTTTATGGTACAAATTGAAGTTATTTAAAATTACTTCATACCCGACTTAAAGTTGCATCATGTTGGAATTGAAGTTACACCTTTTAGAAAAGCGACATCATATCACTTAAAGTTACACATTTAAAATTTAAGTTACACCCTTTAAAACTGAAGTTACACAAAACCTATTCTAAAGTTATAATCTTTAAAACTAAAGTTACACAAAATATTTTTTACACTAAATAAGCTCAAAGTTACACGAATTGCTAATTAAAGTTACACAAATCAGGCTTGAAGTTGTACTGGCTGTTAAATAGAGTTACATAAAAACTATTTGAAGTTTACGATCCTCTTTCTCATCATTATCATCATCTTCACCTTCATTAAATAAAACTGCAATTAACAATTAAAAAACGCAGATATGATAAAAAAAAAAATCAATCATACAAATTAATACACTATAATTCAACTATTATAAGAAAAACAGTTGAAGTTACACAAAATTCATTTATATTTACACACTCTAAACACTGAAATTACAAATTGTACAATTGAAGTTACATACGCCATTATTTGAATTTACACATTGTATAGTTGAAGTTAGACATTGTATATTTAAAGTTACACACTCTAAACATTGAAGTTACACGTAATAAACTTAACTCACTATAATATTTTGTATTTCTCACGCTGCCATTTTTATTTCAACATTCAAATATGGGTTTTGAAATCTAAAATTCATTTCCGCGTAAAATCCCCATATATATAAAAGCTACTACCTCCCTTCAACTCCACTCTACCAACACTATTCATGTGTGAACATTTAATTGCATTTTTCTCTCAATAAATAAGTGAAACTATATTCATGTGTGATCTTATTTTATTCGTCTTTACGAGTACATTAAAAATATCTAACTTTTATAATTTTTGCAAATACATAGCTAACGATATTTATCGCGTAAAACACGCGTTGGCAAACGTGAAAAAGTAAAGTGGTAGGGTGGAGTTGAATGGAGGATGATAAGTCCTTTAGAGCTTTTCTATTGGTCACTAAATTTGTCATATTTTCAATTATGTGGGACCTTCCATGTTTTGCTAGGCAATCAATTACCATCTCTCCTACTTTCATTCATTAATTATTCTCTCTCATATTTCCATTTATCTCATTAACTTTTTCATCAAATCAATACCTTATATCCTCCTATCATTTTTTCACATACGGATTTTACTCTTTCACATACGTCTTTTACAACTTTACCCTTATCATTTTTTTCACTCCTTACCCAATTATTTGTTTTTCTCCCTTCCCTCATCTCTCTTCACCACCAACACCACCTACGTCAACACCTTCCTTGCTCCGGTCAGTTAGTCGTCGGCCAACGTTGCTCCAGCCAACCTCGCTCTAGATATAACAAGTTTTCAGTCCATGCGAGGAGATGAATTTACCAAGTGTTGTTGTTGTTAATACCCATAATTAATTACGCATTTCTCAAAATGAGAAAGAGGCATATGATTACTGCATTTCTAATACAACCAGTTGACCCATTTGAGGATAAGTAAGAAAAAGATAAATGCTTTAAATTTGCCCATAACAATTTCAATCCTATCTAGTAAACTCCTAGAAATTAAGCATATTTACAACGTCCTACTATCCCACTGAACGATATGGCTTTTCATACAATCTGATGTTTTGGACCAATTTCATTAATCAATAAACCCTAATAATTCCAACGAAAGATTTATATTAATAATTGCTAAACTATTAGATTCAATTAGATTTGAGTTCTTAGAGCGATTAGATTCGATTTTAGGGAAAAAAAGATATATAAAAGTTAATTTGATTAGGTTTAGGAAAGGGGCGTGAAATGGAAAGTTTATGAAAAAACGTATGTGAAAGAATAAAATCCGTATGTGAAAAAGTAATTCCGTATATAAAAGCTAAGTCCGTTAGAAATTTTCTATTGGTCACTAAATTTGTCAAATTTTCAATTATGTGGGACCCTCCATGTTTTGCTAGGCAAATAATTACTCTCTCTCCTACTTTCATTCATTAACTAGATTTCATGCCCGTGCAATGCACGGGTCTACGTTAATGTCATTTTCTGCTGTGGGATAATTCTACTATTTATAAGTAATATATTCATCATACTTACATTATTTTTCGATATGGGACAAATAATATACTAAAAATTACACCAAGTATGTGCAAATAAATAGTATGAGTTTCTATACTTTCGAGGTTTTTTTTACCACGAATGTAAATATATTATCTTCATAATTTTTGTTATGATACTTAAATTTTTTTAATAATACTTTTCTAAATTAATTTTTGATGATGTAAATTTAACAATTGTGGAGATAATAATACACAAACTTTTAAGAGATCTCTAAAACAATAATTAAGAGACTTAAAAGATTTCACTTTGATATATAAGGTCAAAGGATGAGTCCTATATATAATTATAGGAGATTTTACTTTAATATAAGTTCAAAGGATGATTCTTATACATAATTATACGATCACCTACCTTATGTTAATTTTACGATGTGAGACAATTTTACTATTTATATATAGTATATTCATCACATCTACAAACTTTTAAGAGATCTCCAAGACAATTTTTAAGGGATTCAAAAAAATTTGGGTTAATACCTAAGGTTTAAGGACGACACATATTTATAATCATAGGTTTAACCACTTTATGTTATTTTTCCGATATGGGATAATTCTACAATTTATACGTAATATGTTTACCACATCTACATTATTTTTCAATGTGAGAAAAATAATATATTAAGTGGTACACCATCTTTTTCTTTAAAAATATATATTTCTATTATTTTTATTTTATATAATAATTAAAAGATTATCCACTTAATTTTTTATATCCAAAATATTATTTATGAAACTTTCCTAAATTAATTTTTTATGATGTAAATTTCACTATTTTAAAGATAATAATACAAACTTGTAAGAGATCTCTAAGACAATTCTATTTTTTATATGTAGTATAATTACCACACCTACGTTATTTTTCAATGTGGGACAAATAACATACTAAGTACTACATCATATTTTTCTATAAATTAATTATTTCTTGAATACTACTAAACCATTATACTAATATTAGAATAATAAAAAATATTTTAAAAGTCATTTATTCAATTTTCATATACTTAGGTTATAGTTATATGATCTTATAAATGATATGGTAGTAAAAAATACAAAATTTATACTCTAATGAAAGCATTTTTCGTCAAAAATCCAAATATATAAGTTTCGAAATGTTTTGCATTATATTTTTTTTGTCAGATTGATAATCAATTTTTTCTTACGTAAATAATAGTTGTGATATTAAAAATATTACATAGTATCTTTTTCGTAATCTTGAAAGATCTTAAAATATACTTTCCAAAAAATAAAAAAGATGATGTTGACCAATAGAATTGCTCGAAAAAAGCCTATTTTATATATATATATATAATTAGATATATAGATATATATATATATATAGATATATATATATATATGTCTCATCCTTCCATTTATCTTATTAACTTTTTCATCAAATCTATACCTTATATTAGAGTATTATATAATATCAAATTTCATGAATAATTACATAATTTAATCCCATAATATTATTAACTAAAATCTTACCTTATAGTATGCACATGCACATCCGTAAAAAAAATTTACAAAACACAAACTATTATATTCCATACAATAGAATAGAAATTAAATCATATGCTATAGGCTTATGTAAAAAAAAAAGTTAATTTACATATTTATTCCCATAATCTTATGATAAAAAAATAAATACGTAAAAAACAGATAAAAGAATTACTTCATACAAACTAATTAAAAAAGTTCAATCCGTATTTGACAAACTTTATTATGATTCCCATTTGCTTATCTGACTCAACTGCTTTTCATTTTTTTTCAATCAAGTTTTAAAATCATTAGCAGTAAAAAGTGTATCTATATGCACTAGCCATGTTTTTAAATAATGAGTTATTTTCGCTGATTTTAAACATTTGAACTTTGAAATGTATAAAAATTGAAAAAAAAAATGAATCCAAACAAAATAAAATGTTTATTTTTTGTTATTAATTACAATCAACAATAATTTTATTTTGGACTAAAATGAGAATTTGTGCATTTTATTATAACATAATTTTTTATTTTAAGATTATAAATTGGTTGAATTCGGCTATAGTCGTCTTAATTTAAAACAAGTCAAATATGTTCATATGAGATCAATAAAACCAAACAGAACACACACGAAAAAAATAAAATATTTATCTCATATGCACACGTTGGATGATTTCTTCTTTGGTTGTTATTTATCTGAAAACATAAATATGATTTAATACGTGGGAGAGTTTGCGTGCCACAATGTATATGCGCTCACAAGTGACATATTGTATATACTCCCTATGCATCCAGAATTTGTTTATCTTTATTTATATACATCACAGTATCAAGGAGGAATATTGGATGATAAGTTGACAAAAATAATTATTAGTGATAAATTACTCACTAAAAATATTTCTAAAATAATAATGTATACAAATGTGAGGAATACTAAAAAGGAAATAGGTAAGCAGATGGTTGATGGGGACGAGAGTGTGGCCCATTATAACACTTCACAATTTCCATAACCCGTAAAGTATAAACTATATAACATATCTATGAATCAAATTAGGTATATTATTTTACATTATTGTATAGAGTACTATGTATTATGTATATTGTACTCTGTATACAATTAACTTTGAGGCGTTATTGAGTTGATCAAACAACATAGTAGATATTTTAATAATGTTTTTTTTTTGAAAAACATTGATGGCATATTTATACACTATAATTAGAATATTAGATTTTTCAAATGTAGACCCGTGCATTTTGCACGGGTTTAAAAATGGTTTCGTAAAAGGCTCCGTAAAACTTCATACAGACTCCGATTAATGCGAAACAAAATGCTAAATTTATTACGTTTTTGAGCCCGTCGCAATGGTAATATTTTTGTACACTATTTAGTTTTTGAAATTTTCAGAAATGCAATGATTCCAACAAGATCCAACAAAAAAATCACAAGAAACAACAAATACCTAACCAACGATTCCAACAAGATAAAAAAAAGTTCACAAGAAACAAACACATAAACCACAAATTTTCATTATAAACAAGTAATTTAGACAAAACTGAACTGAGTTTCGAGTACAACTGAGCAGTAATTAATATTTAGAAAACTTAATCGTATACAAAAGTATCACCGACTGGCTCGAAAAAATAATAAAGTTAGGCTTTTGTTTCGCCTTAATCGGAGTCTGTATGAAGATTTACGAAGCGTTTTATAAAACCGCTTTTATTTTATGCGGAAATTGTAAAACAAAATAAAAAACCAGAAATTACATAATATGAATAACAAACAAGAGATTTAATTAAGAGAAAAAAGATTACTTACCAAAATTTTGTTCAAACCTCGTAAAATTGCAAACGAATGCAAATAAAGGAACAAAATTAAGGAAGATGATGGTGAAATAGGAGAGAAAAAGATGAAAGAGACTATTCATAAAAGAAATCAGATTTCCAAAATCAAATTTGTGTTTGATGAGAGAGGAAGGAGGAGGATATAGGTGAGAGGTACATGGGAAATTGATAGGCTATGAGAGCT
Source organism: Heliosperma pusillum (assembly GCA_022085475.1). NCBI lineage: Eukaryota > Viridiplantae > Streptophyta > Magnoliopsida > Caryophyllales > Caryophyllaceae > Heliosperma > Heliosperma pusillum. The sequence continues at coordinate 85,260 of JAIUZE010070029.1, forward strand.
AAGGAGAGAGGTAATTAGAGCTAGTATTATTTTAATAGGAAATGTGTGCCTTTTGGACAAAATCTAAGTCATTCATCTTCGTGATGCTATGGCTTATAATAGGACTCATGGACTCAACTTATCCAAGAGAACTCACTCAATCTCAACTCTATATATATAGATGAACACCATTTCCCAAGTTTCTAGGCCAAGTAATAATCTTTTCATCAATTAGTGTCAAATCCCTGAATACCATCGCATAACCACTATTCTAGTTTAAGACAAGCATAAAGATTCCAACTTTGCAACATGAGAAGGTTTCATAACACTAATCTTTTCTTAATCTCCTCTTAATAATCATCTAGTTTACTCTTCATAATTAATTAATCATAATTACCCAAACCTTAACTCAAAAAAGATGATAATAAGGATTCAAAAGTGAAAAGATGGAATTTACTTACAAGTCTCCAATGGAAAATGCTAGATTAAGAATAACAATTCCGCAATCTCCAAAGATGAACAAGAAGGTTTTAGAGTGTTTTTGAGAGATTTTAGAGAGACGGTAGGGTTTAATGAAGGTTTGGTAGAATAATACTAGTAGGGGTGTATGAGAGCCCAGGGTTGGGAAACCATATAATACTCTACCTGGGCCCACGCAAAATTTAAACACAGCAAACCTGTGGACATGACGGATACTTAATTGAGAATAAGGACACTTAGTTGAGTCACACCAACTCGACCGAGTAAGATGCTACTCGATCGAGTGGTAACCCACATATTACCTTTAACTTGGCTTACTCGGCTGAGTGAACACCACTCGACTGAGTCACCTCCTCACTTAGCCGAGTAGCTGGCCTACTCGACCGAGTGGGACGTCTACTAAGCCACGTACACTTGTACTCGACCTTCAAACACTTGGGTTATTACGGAAACCGTGTCGGAATCCGTATGTACTTGACCAGGATACGATAAGGTTTTATAAAAACCCTATTGTATATACAAATTTTTGTATTGTATTTACTAAAATCCATATAGCTGAAATCGTATATCGTATCGTATCGTATCCGTATTATAAAACCATATCGCAAATTTTTACTCACCCCTAATTTTTTTCATACCTGAATAGCAGTTTTGGTAGTTTTTTACAAAGAAAATCTACAAATAAGCTAGTATTTCACAAAAAATAAAATTTTAGGTAAATCCTCGCTAAGTACCCTAAATTTTAGGTAATCCTGCCTTAGACAAGAATGCATGATTCTAAATTAATTGTATCGATTTTAATTTTAGTATGGTATTTGGTTCAAGCTTCATTATTAGCCTCCATGTTAAACTATCATTCCTTACCTTACAATAACATTGTTCCCATCGTCTTAAATTCAAGATGCATTGTTATTAATTACTTTATACCCGCTTATTCAACACATTAGATAGTTGTTCGCAAATTAACCTAAATTTTAGGTTGTATTCAACAAAATAATTTTAAGTTTAATACAAATACTCCCGTCTTAAACAAGAATTTGTTATTCTAAATTATTTGTATTCCTAATTAGTATAGAAATATGTTCAAGTTTCATTTTAAGTGTCCATGTTTAACTATTTAAAAAAAAATTGTTCCTTACATTGTTACAATAACATTTTTCCCATCATCTTTAATTCAATATGCAATGTTATTACTTTACACCCTTTATTTCTTTTCTATTGTCCCACTTAATTTATTTACACCAGATTAACTGTCCGTTTACTTATTTTAATTAGAAAATCATGTAAGATTCTGATATTACTGTTATTAAAACTACCGATCCTTACATTACATTGACATTACCATTGTTTTCGTTCTCTTTAATTCAAAGGTTTGCGTATATTTTATTATTACTTTTTTAATTTATTCCCAAAAGTACAAAACGCAAAATAAAAGTGGAATGGGCGAGTAGGATATTTGAATTTAACAAAATATTATCCAAATGCAGACGGAAAGGTACTGGAAGATCAGAAATCTGCCGAAAAACAAATGCCAAACTGTGCAACGGTAGAGAGCTGTGCTAGTAGTTCTATTCACACATTTATTGGTAAGAACAAGAACTTATCGGGTACACAGAACAGTGGGGATGTTAATGTTATATATGGTGGCCAACAAACCATATATAACATCAACAGTCCATGCTTACATTCACTCGAAATGTTAGTGACTAAGATTTGTGGCTGGTTAGCACACCTGGTAAACGAGTTATGCAGTTCAGGATAGTTTTAACTCGAGTCACTAGGGACGGGGTGTTGTAAATTTCCGATGTAGACCCGTGGGTTATTGTTTTTCAATTTGGCTTACGAGGGCTTCTATCCGGTTTATCATGTTATAATAAGAAATATTATACGAGTAATTTTTAAAAGAGTAAATTAATAATCTCTTTCTTATAAGATTCATTTTTCTAAATTTATTCCCTCATAAGTTGTTTTGCTAAAATTACTCCCTTATAAATACAGTTGTATCAAAAATTGCTTCAAAACTATAATTTAAGTCACTTATTTTGAATATCAAAAATTGCTTCAAAAATATAATTTAAGTCACTTATTTTAAACTCTCCCTTCATTTGTCTACATAGTTTTACCTTTCAAAGTATAAACTGGCTAATACACAAACAAAATAAGATAAAAAATAGACAAAATAAGTGACTCAAATTGGAATTTTGAAGCAATTTTTGATAAAAATGCATCTTTAAGAGAGTAATTTTAGCAAAATAACTTATAAGGGATTAAATATAGAGAAGTGAATTTTATAAAGGAATAATTATTAATTTACTCTTTTTAAAATTTGCTACAATTCCAAGAGGTAATCATCCCAACTCGTTGAACGCCATAGTTGGCACAATTGCACAACGAGTACCATTATTTGTTAGAAAAAACGTATTCATGATTACATAGACCCATTTTTGGTGATTTTGATCACAATGACATTTAAGTGCATTCGAATTTTCAAGTTAAAATTGGTGTGAACTCGTAATGAATATAATGTGAGTCGAGAATAAGGAGTGTTTGCTCATATAATCGTATATCGAGTTCATGGTTGTAACGGATAAGGAAATGACGAGTTTATTATGTATAAATGTTGACTCATTAAATATATCGAGGTTTTATACTCGGGTCTTCGAAGTCTTATCTTAGTTTATCGCGCGCATTAAGGCATTGATGGACAAAGTTATACATAATAATTATTAGGTTCTACTTATTATATTATGTTATTATCATGTTGTGTTAACAATGTAAGTTATGTCATTAGACAATATAAGCACTTTACCAGTTTCAAATATTTTTTTGAAAAAAAGTTATTATAAATACTTAAACTATTGTCTCTTTGATACATGAATTTGTTAATATTTTTTGTAATGAATATGTTATTCAAACTTAAAATGCAAGAAGTTGGGAAAAGTGTCGACAAGACGTTGCGATTAATTAGTTTTTATTCACGCAACAAGGTCAGTTTTTGTTAATTTTTACAAAATATTTTAATTTCATTCAGTGTGAAACGGTTTCTTTCATATGCGTGCTTTACCCGGTCAAAATATCAGTTTAAAGACTTCATACTTATCTAACAAGAGAAAGGACCGTATTTCAACAAATACTCAAGCAATTAAACATAATTCATTGTACATGCTACATAATGCCTTTTTTTAATTCGTTATTGTTAAATTACTTTTGTTAAATACAATGGATGTGGATTTTAATCTATAAAATAATGTTCTTAATAGGGCCGTCATGACGTCATGTTCTCTTACTTATAAACGTTAAAATCTAAAACCTTAAATAAAAAATGACACAAAACTTGACATGTTTTTGATAAAAATAAAAAACAATGTTCTGACATGTTTTTGACACAAGACTTGACATGTTTGTTAGTTATAAATAATATTATTGATAAACTATCTTATATTTTAACAAATTTTGTGAAATAGACAACATTGTCGTTTACTTTTTTGTTACTAATACGTTTACATGAAATTGTAACACCCCCATATACCAAGGTGCCTTACAAGACCCACTTAGCACATGATAGTGCTACCATCTCGGTTGCCCGATGTATTAACATCACAACAAACAATAAAGAAACGACATTTAGCTAAATAGGTTTAATATCAATACACAATCCCAAACAGATGACATACCATCTGACCAAATAATTTAACTCAATACTGAAAGTAATAACAATAGCCAATATTGTTCAACATAATGAAAGACTACTAAAGTTCTCGACTCCAAATGACACGCGGAAGCTAGACTCAATCAGGTGATCCCATCTCAATCCCAGCGCATAGCTGATGATTACTTGCGATCACATGTTCACCATTGCCCAATGGATCACAGTAGTTTTGTAAACAGTAGAAGGGTCAGTATTTGCATATACCGACCAACGTACAAGATAAGCACAAGGGAAAGATTAACCAGAGGGCCACCGCAGTGGACACCTCGGTAGACTCAGGTCACCAGCCTGCTCTACAAAACCACCTATTGAGCCCAGACCACAGCCACAGGCGTCGACGGCCCCTCTCACCGAAACGAGAGAACCCGCATCATTAATGTGCAAATCTCCCGCGTGGAGGGATAACCACGGGGGCGAACTCAGGGTGTGATCCGTCTCCCGACGAAATCACCAAATCATAGTAACCATAGTAACATAGTAACCATCGTCAACAACCCCAAACCCGAACCCGAACTCCTTCAACACCATCATCAATCACATAACAAGAATCATAACATTTTATCACATCAATTAGTAATTAAACACTGAGTAGGGAAACCCTACCTTATAGGAATTCCGATTAGCAATCAAGCAGTCAAAAGTATTCCACTAGGAAGTTCCCTCATATACAAACACAATCATATAATCAACACAAAGCTCATTCCCTTCTCCCCCAATTCAATTAGAGTTACAAAAATAATCACAAACGAATCAAAAACAAGCATACTTACCAAGGTAATCAATCAAGGCAATGAAACAATCGAATCCAGCACGAGATGACCAAAATATCCTTGAGGAATTCGAGAGAATTTGGAAACTAGGGTTTGTAATTATGAAAGCATAAAACTTATTTTGAAACTAATTCCTCATAATAACCGTTTAATCACTCGTCCGATCTAAACCCAAAAATCGTCGTACTCGGTCGAGTACGACTCACTTGGTCGAGTGCCGATGTCACTCGGGCGAGTACACGAGATCAGAATGCCGTTAAAATCACCAGCTAAATCTACTCGGTCGAGTAGCCTATACTCACCCGAGTACACTATGTACTCGGTCGAGTAAGCCTTACTTGGCCGAGCCCCCAGCACAAAGAAATACGGAGTATTTCAGTCTTCCCTCTTTAACAACGAACTTCGTTCTCAAAGTTCACAACTCATATTCCGTCACACAACTTCCTACCAATTAACAACACCAGACACCACACACAACACGTGTGCTAAACCTATATCACAACAACACATCACAACACATATGCTAAACATATGTCACAACAACACATATGTTAATCACGAACCAACAACAACACAACACAAGACAATGACACAAGGACTCTACCAATAATATGTCAACTCAGAACAAAACCAACACCAAGTTCCCATCAAACAAGTAAGACCAATAAGGAAGCAAAAGTTTAAAGAACTAATACAGATTATTACATTATTCCCTCCTTAAAAATGAACTTCGTCCCTGAAGTTCACACCCTAATTTCCAACAAGAGAAACCAAGCAGTCACGTGAGTACTACCACCATCACATATCAAGGGTACCCACAAAGTCCGTCACAATCCGATACAACATCACAATCCAAAAATCCCAACAATACATACACTGATAAGACATTCGAGCTATCACCGTCAAATGCCACCATCGAAACTTCCACATCGTAATAATTCACACCTACACAAGTACTCCAACTCTTTACCAACACATTTCTTTAAACAATATCGCAACACTCACCAATCAGATCAAACTCAACCTCTCAAGAAGACCTAGCACCTGATCCATCACGAAGTACTCACAACATTGCATACCATTTTACAACATAATAATCTTTAACTTCCACCACCATATCAAACATTAATACCACAACTTATCGTCATGCAAAATAGTTCTATCCTTTCACATAACCCAAAACCGATAATCACCGAATAACTAAGACCGCAACGCCACACTCATGTCTATAGTAATACCTCAACTGCACAACTAATTAACAATAATCTAGGTAGCACGGACACTCCTCCTACTTATCCGTCCCGTGTCGGACACACGGACACATATAAAAAAAGGAATGAGAGGTTGCAAGATTAAAAGAGATTGATTAGAAGATGATTTTGGGTGGAAAATGAGAATAAATTATACTCAAAGTCAAATTTTACCATAAATTGTTTACATTTAATATCAAATACTAATACAAAAATAAAATCGTACGTTATTTATAACTATAAAATAAATATTTTATTAAATTTAAATGCCGTGTCCCGTGTCCTAAATTTCACGAGATGCCGTATCACGTGTCCGTGTCCGTTTTGGTGCTACCTAGACAATAATTCACCCATATTTTATCAATCAAATCACCATATTGCCTAACTATTCCACAAAACACAGTCACGACAAAGAGACAACCCGCTCTCCTCAAATGATGCTACGCCCTCTAACCCTATTCATCATTAACACTTACCTCTTTACTTTATTACCATCATCCTGTCTCACCCAAAATCGCTAAATATTCAAATACCAAGACTGCAAATTAAATTATACGACAACCCCAACATTATTCATTTCTCACATCACCTAAAATCCACCCAAAAATCCTCAACATGGAACATGAGTTCAATCATTTACCATGATTACTCTTAACATCCTTCTGAATTCTCGCCCTATCTCAGCCACATAACACCTAACCATGATACGCTCTAACACCATATTTCCATAAAATCCTCCAAACGACAATGAACTATTTATAACTTCAAGCACACCATAATTAAATTTCTCGACCTCCTCACACCTACCAAGTCAAAACATCCAAATACACATGCACATGCGGAAAGAAAAGGATAAGGAATTCAACAACAACGACTAATAAAGCCCCACCAATTAGACAATAGCTAACAAAACGATAACAATAAAATATGGCATCTATACACATGCCCAACACCTAATTACTGCAAGCCCTCAAGACTCGGTACTATAGCTAACCCATGGAGACTCGCCTTATCACATTAACGGCATAACAGACCACCTGAATAATGACACCATTATACAACAAAACACTATATAAACCATGATAAAGGTAACCTCACTTGACACACACAAACTACCAATACTTCCCCATACACTTGTCTCCAAGCATTACACAAAAACACTCAGACCTCAGTCCACTAATTCATCATTCAAGTAACGAACTACTAATAACACATAGGCAATCCCAACAAGAATACTAAATTCCCATATATCCCAAACGTCACTCTCAAACTCGCGCAACTACGACATATTACTCTCTTATTGTTCTCAAAGTCTACATTCTTGCCACTCAATACCACAAAGGTTAACCCGGGAACAAAACTAATCAGGAATTACCCCCTCGACACTTCGCCTTTCCTTACTGACATGAAAGCAAACCGCGAAATCATTACGTTTGAAACTACCTCCACACTCAACTATAACATTCGTCCAAATAATACTATAGTCTCTTCATAACATTCTCAACTCAACCACGACTTGTCTTCCTCCATCAACGCATCTCTCCCCGCAGAACGATCCGCAAGTACCAAAACCACTATTTTAAGATAACTACTAAATATAAACATAACAAACTCTCACATTCCCTTTTTAGACTCAATAGCTCTCATTTTTCCTTTTGTTCCACATTCTTATGAAAGATTTCACTAACGACTAACAACTCTATTTGAATATTCATTCATAATTTCTCATTTAAATCAGTTTTCTCCCCATTATATCAACCCAACACTTCAGACTGCCAAATTTCCATAATAACGGTATTCTATCAATACACCACCAAATGCCAATACATCTCATACAAGCCACTACCTAGAGTACTTCCAAAGTCATAAATGATTTCACCTAACTTTCCACGACGTACTCTTCGATTACTAACCGACAATTTCCTACCAAGTATTATCTGCCAATATACCTTTATACTATATTGTTTTATGACAAAATCATTTATCAATCCATTCAAAAATACTGTCACCTTTTCGTAACTATTTCTTACCAAACTATGTCCTTTGCATCCCTAATACTTACCTCAAAATATGATCCTCCAAATATTCCTCTTCCACTTGTCTCTTTCTAACTCATAGTTCCCAATACAAATTAGTTCGTAAATTTAAATTAAATATCATTTCATTTACGCTATTATATTGCTTCAATTATTCCTTTTCTTCACCAATTCGCTATTTATACTTCTTCCAATTCGCACCACTTACAATGACTCATTATCCCAAAGATTCACTTTCACTATTTAGTCCTCCCATAACGCGACTACCTTCCTATTATCTCAAGATTCCAGCCTCGACAACACGTCGCTATAATCTTCCAATCATACGCAATAATAAATATTACTCTTATCACACTATTTTCCTTCATTTATTATTAATATGCCCAAACAACAACGAAACTCATCATATATTATTATTATCCATTCTTACCATGCCTCGGAATGATGCTTACCTCATATCATACTTTCCATAATATTTCATTTCCACATTTGTCTCTTAGTTATCCAGCTTTCCATCAAAACAATCTCCAAGTCCTATTTACACAGCAAATAGACTAAGCTCTCTAGGTACCATCATCATTACTTTCCTCTATATCGGTCCTCATCGCATATATGATGTATCCCTAATCAACTCAAATATTTCCATTTTTCTTACACACATTTCCCTTTATAACCATTCATATCTCTCTTCTAAATCCGCAAATGATACTTCCCCTTTCTCACATTATCATTTGATCATATAAACATGCACGCCTCTACACATTACTCCACTCACGACATCATTACATTAACACATAATACAAAACCAGCTCATTCCCCTCACGAGGTTCAACAATCTACTCATCACAATCACATATACCCACACACATTTCTCACAAAACAACACAACCATGGGGAACATTATTCCTTTATAGAATCCGCAAACTCACTCTCCAAGACGACACTTCGTTACACATATGCAAGATATGAAACAACTTAGTACACACAACAATACATGGACAAAACAATTCCACAATTTACCCGCTGTGCCGAACCCACTCTGTTGAATACAGCACACTCGATCGAATACTAGACACTCGGTCGAGTACACTCTGTACTCTACCGAGTACATACAGAACTCGGTCGAGCATACACCCATGTAACCATCCAGGCGCAAAAATTTTTAAGACACTTGGTCGAGTGGAAAGTGCACTCGGTCATTTACCCTGCACTCGATCGAGTGCCCTAGTGTACTCAATCGAGTGCGACGGATTTCTCAACAGTGATCAGTTTTTTTGAAACGGGCATATCTCCCTCAATTTTAAGTTGATCTCGGCTCATGACATACTGTTAGAACCGTAACAGGACAAGATATCACCTCCACTTGGAATTACGTCAATATCATTTTTATAACTCAAGTTATAGCAGTTTTAAGACAGACCTTCCCTAAAATCAAACTCCATATAAATCAAATTTTTGTTGCCAACAAATTTATCATTATTCAACATAACTCATATCACATATAAGACCATAGTTCACAACCATTCACATGTTCTTATCATCTCCACATATCAATATCAATTAACTCAAAATAGATCCATTTCAAACATGTCATTTATTCCACATAACATTCTCATGTTCATCATGCCATACTCAAGTCTCATAACCACTTCATATCAGAGTCATCACATTCCATACTCATCATTCTCCATAGTTTATATCACCACAACAACAACTTTGTAACCACATTAAACACACGACATGCATACATATACATGTTTGTTAATAATTAAACATACTCTCATGCGAAAGTACCACCATTCATGCATATTTCATATCATACATACTCAATATCATATTTCATGCCAAAATTCAACACAGTTTAACAAATTACATTTCGTTCATGCTCATCATCATGCCATCATATTTTATGCGCAACATATAATCATACCACATCTTATGTAGTTTCACATCCCATCACATCATCTATGCCATCCTCATGTGATACACACATGACACAATTCATCACTCCACTCCATTCCACATATTCTCAACATGCATATATAACAATATAAAATACACATAGCGTCCCAACACTTCCATGGTGACCAAATAAGAGTTATGGGGGAAAGAGTGTGATTCTGGGATGTCTGTGACAACCCTCGCGATGACGGAAATAAAACATAAAAACAAGCATGCAATTATATAGCGGAAAATATGAGGTTTTGAAACTTTTAACATGCTAAGAGAAAGCACGAGGAATATCAACCAAATAAAATCCAAAGTGTAAATACATACTACAAGGAGACATAGTCTCTCAAACGTAGTCAAATCAGAAAGAAAGTCTAGTAAACTAGCTAAGAACGTCGAGGGTCAATCGTCAATAGGCCAACGCCCGCTAGCTCACACACGAACCAAAAGCAAGCAAATATCCGATCATGCAACCTGTAAATTCATAAAATATGAACGCCACAGTCAGTGGGGAGTAACTCCGGGTTCTCTCAGTCATATCACAAGAAAACACATATAGGCAAACACTTAAGCTCATATCGTCTTACATACAATTACATCATGTGACATACGAGTATATATTTCATGATAATAAGGCATAAACATGTGAAGTATCAAACAATATGCATCTTCATAATACAATCCGACTCGGGGAAGGCTCCCCTTGGCAACTATATATACGCTACGGGCTTGCATCTCACCATTAGCGACATATACTTGATAAGGTAGGGACTCATCACACAACCCAAATCAATTCGTCCAAACAATACAAATATTCAAACCGTCACGCATTCACATACAAACATAAAGACATAACTCTCACGGTAAACGACACGCACTAGCATCATGTAGATTAGAAAGTATGACCAACACGTCCACGGGCAAAATTATACCTGAACCGTATACGATAAACATCTCGCATACGAAAGACTCATTTCCTCCCGGTAGGACGACGATAATAATACGGTTCTAGTCTAAACCTGTCCAGACTCTTGGGACGATACATGTACCCGATTCGATATGCGATAAACATTTTGCATCCAAGACTCGATCAACACAAGGACGTCGAGTACCCCAAATTCGGCAAAACTACGCGAAAAAGGCGGAAAGAGCACAAGTATAACCTTCCGGCAAAACTACGCGGAAGGCAAGGTTAACGAGAACAAGCACGTACGCTGCATGCAATGACACCACCTTGCAAGGATACAACATTTGATGGCCGAGTCGATCAACGCATTGCGTTCGCCTCCCAACAACGTCGTCATATCCCCAGTAGCAAATGCATACAAGCATCAAGGATACACCTTATTGGCTCCGACAATCAAATCTAATGAGTATGAGGGTTTAGCCGGTAAGTGAGAGTTCAAAACAATCAATGAATAGAGCTTAGTCCAAGACATAAGCCCAAAACCGACTCAAAGGGGAAATATCTTAAAATCCATCACGAAACATGAGATAAAAGCATGTGAGATAATTTATATTCTAAACATGAATATTTAATATTATAACATTGGTTTATAAGCTAAACAATTAATATAAACCGTCACGAACACGAACAATCGAATTTGAAATAAGAAGAAGAGTTCAGGGGATCCTAGCCGGCCTGGGTGACCGGTAGCCCGGCTAAGCACTCACCCAAACTGAAAAACAACATTAATGTGGTAGGGACTCCCAGCTGGTGGTGGTGACCGGCGGCCGGCCACCCGGCTAGGGTCAAGGGGAAACTTGCGAAAACAAGAAAAGAGGGGAAAAAGGTGTTCATAGCCAACTAGGCGGCGGCCGGTTACCCGGCTGAGACGTACACACGCATACCAACGTTCATCAATTTATCACCAGACTGTCCCAGCCGGTTGGGGTAGGTGGTGGCCGGGTACCCAGCTAGGACTCACGCATACTCAATTTCAATAAATTCAAAATGACAACAATCAGGAACTCCCAGCCAGTTGTGGTGACCGACGACCGACCACCCGGCTGAAGCACGCAGAGCTTTTAATACAAAAACATTCAGACAACTCCCAGCCGGTGACGCAGGCGGTGGCCGACCACCCGGCTGGGGGCCACAGTGCACGAAACAACATCAACAACCACATTACTTCAATTCCTCTTGGTACCCATTAATTCCAATCATCATTTATCATCATCCCAACACATTAAATGCATTCTAATCATATCCAATCATTCCATAGTGTCAATTATGACAAATAAAGACAACATTTATCATCCAACTCAAGGTTAACAATCATAAGTAGATAAAATCAACAACATAAATGTAAATTAGCATAAGACTAGTATAAAATAAACATATGAGATGGATTTACACATATGAATGAATATTTAAAACATATCCATATGATACTAGCACAAAGAGTTCATCTTTCAATAGTAAATGTTATAATTAACACATAAAACACATAAAGATATTGAGTTCACCCTTCACCGTTATCTTTTTGTGTTTTCAACATCCTTCTTCCTCTTCTTCCACTAGGAAATAGTCTCGTTCTGTATCTTGGAGGTCTCCTTCTACAATTTTGATACAAAATATGAATACTTTCACCTTAGAAAAAGATGAGAAAACGAAAATGAGAAAGACTAGATTTTTCTTACCTTACTAGGAAGAGAAGAAGAAAAGAAAGAGAATAGGCTAATAAGAATCGATGAATTTAGGTGAGATATGATAGGATTTGTATTTGAAGGTTTTGGAGTTCAACAATGGAGGAAAATAAGGTTTAGTGTTTGTTTGGTGAGGATGAAAAGTGTTGTATAATGCTAAAATTTTGAGTGGAAAGGTGAGTGAATTTGGGCTAAGTTAGAGTGAGTAGAGAATAGGAAAAGGCTCGATGTGAAACATAAGGCTTACTCGCACAAAATTCCGAGTAGAGTCCGATTATGGACTCGGATTTGCCAGATTAGAGAAGAAAAACTAAGTTCTAATCTAAATCTAGAATTAAGTTAACTAATAATAATATAATATTATTAAATTATAACGGCTAAGATTGCGGGTGTTACAACGTCTCCCAAATCTTTTCGATAGCTCCATATAACTCCTACCCGGGTTCATTTTATTAGCCAATCCTAGTTCATTAGGTTCATTTGTTTTAGGTTCCAAAATCGATCGCTATGATACCACTTTGTATTACCCTCATATACCAATGTGCTTTACAAGACCCCCTTAGCACGTGAGAGTGATACCATCTCGGTTGCCCGCGGTACTAACAACACAACAAGCAATAAAGAAACGACATTTAACTAAATAGGTTTAATATCAATACACAGTCCCAAACATATGGCATACCATCTACCCAAATAATTTAACTCAATAATACTGAAAGTAATAACAATAGCCAATATTGTTCAACATAATGGAAGACTACTAAAGTTCTCGACTCCAAATGACACGCGGAAGCTAGAATCAATCAGGTGATCGCATCTCAATCCCAGCGCATAGCAAACGATTACCTGCGATCACTTGCTCACAATTCCCCAATAGATCACAGTAGTTTTGTAAACAGTAGAAGGGTCAGTATTTGCATATACCGACCAACGTACAAGATAAGAACAAGCGAAAGATAAACCAGAGGGCCACCGCAGCGGACACCTCGGTAGACTCAGGTTACCAGCCTACTCTACAAAACAACCTATTGACTCTGGACCGCAACCACGGGCGTCGACAGCCCTTCTCACCGCAATGAGAGAACCCAGATCATTAATGTGAACATCCCCGCGTGGCGGGATAACCACGGGGGCGAACTCGGGGTGTGATTCGTCTCCCAACGGAATCACCAAATCATAGTAACCATAGTAACATAGTAATCATCGTCAACAACCCCAAACCTGAACTCCATCAACACCATCATCAATCACATAACAAGAATCATAACATCTTATCATATCAATTAGTAATGCAACACTGAGTAGGGAAACCCTACTTTATAGCAATTCCGATTAGCAATCAAGCAGTCAAAAGTATTCCACTAGGAAGTCCCTTCATATACAAACACAATCATATAATCAACACAAAGCACACTTACCAATTAGGGTTACATAAATAATTACAACGAATCATAAACAAGCACACTTACCAAGGTAATCTATCAAGGCAATGAAACAATTGAATCCGGCACAAGATGATCAAAAGCTCCATGAGGAATTAGAGAGAATTTGGAAACTAGGGTTTGTAATTATGAAAGCGTAAAACTAATTATGAAACTAATTGCTCATAATAACCCTTTAATTACTCGTCCGATCTAAACCCGAAAACCGTCGTACTCGATCGAGTACGACTCACTCAGTCGAGCGCCGATGTCACTCGGCCGAGTACACGAGATCCGAATGCCATTAAAATCACCAGCCAATTCTACTTGGCCGAGTAGCCTATACTTGGCCGAGTACAATATGTACTCGGCCGAGTAAGCCCTACTCGGCCGAGCCCCCAACACAAGGAAATACGGAGTATTACAATAATATGATGAGTTAAATTTAACAATTCGACTACATCGTTTTAAATGTATACGAGTCACAATTTTTATTTAGTCCTATGTCACTAATTAACAATTGATACTAAATGAAAAACGGGTTAAATTTTTCATTCTCTTCTTGCACGGGTTCTATAAACGTGTACACATTTGACTAAGTGAAAAACACGTTAACAATTTGCACGATATATAACTATTCAAACCAATTCATTTTACTAATTTTGTTTGATAAGTAAGTTGAGTTTTTTTTAAGTCGTCCGAGAAACATGACCAAAGCAGTGACTCAAATTTAGCTAACAATATGATATATCATACGTAGTACTATAATAACTACCTTGCCAATGACCCTAATACATCACGACCCTAATGCATCATTTAGGTTAATTACAAATGAAATTCGTAACTCAAATCCAAAACTTAAATATGACTTTATAACTCAACTACTATATTTGTAATTTAAATTTGTCTAACAAATAGTAAAGAGATTTAATATTACTTTAATTCAAACTATGTTTTATAAAATATTAACTTAAAAAGGAAATAATTACTTATTATAAAAGTATCTTATATATATTTTTTATAATAAAAAATTAAAATAGCATTCCCGTGCAATTTGCACGGGTTTAAAACTAGTAGTCAGCCAAACAACAACCACCATGACCAAGTCTAAATATATTTTCTTTTTTTGAAATATTTCTAAATAAATAAAAGGGTAAGACTTTTATTAATAATCGATAAATAAATAAAAAGGAAAAGGTGTGACCAAAGCTATATCACACGCACCAACGATTGGAATAAAAATGGTCATTTATATAAAAGTCTGTCCGTGAATGAAATTGGACTAAAAACCAACTTAGAACAAAAATAATTAATTAGTTAAATCAAAATCGTTAATCAAATAATAAAAATTAAAATCTCATAAATAAAATTAAATAAATGAGAGAACAATATGAATGTAAAAGGATTTCTTTGGAATTATTTTCCGAGACCTCTCAACTTAAATTGCATAAAGAATAAATATAAGGATTTTAAATCTGAAATATCTTAAATCGCATAAAGAATAAATATACGGATTTTAAATCAGAAATATCGCGTACATATCAATCTCATCTCCTCACCTTAATTTTTGTTACTTCTTCCTTGCATTATTATTAAAATTTTAGGTTGCACACTAGCACCCTATCCAATTGCTGCTAGTGTGTTACAGACTTAAAAGGACAGTCGGCTGTATTTAGCATTTCTTTCTATGAGTAGCTTGAAGAGAACGAAGTTGAGCGCATAATGAAAGACATGGCAGGAACAGGTAAGAAATATGGGCCTAAAATAATAATATATGTGAATAAATTATTAATACAGTTATAATTGTATTTATGCGCTATCTATTAAGTTACGCCAAATATAAAGTGATCCACTACGGTGTGTAAAATATGGGCTAATCTACGTCTTAAAAAGTATAGACCGGACTTTCTACTGGTGTAGATACTCATTATGTTTTCTAATGCATGATGAGCGCATTAGACTAAGGAGACTATATAAAGTCACCTGGGTTATGGTCCCTGGTAGCACACAATAACCTAATCTCCCCGGCTCGCATCAGTAAAGAGATCCATGTGGTATGTGTGTCTACTAGAAGACCTAATCCGAAGACCGTTCCTTGAGGCGGTTCATCCCAACCTTTCGTCATATAATAAGGTACACTTCCGCATCTATTATTTACCGAATAATTTAGTATGAAATCTATGTTCTCTATTCGGATTAAATCTAATAAGGGGTATCAAAGTCACTTCATATTAAATTATTTGAGATTGATATGAATTACGTGATTTGTGTTTCCCATAATTATATATGAATTCGTTTTGCCATCTTTATGCCATATGCCATTGATTCAACTATTGCTTGGCACTTGGGCGTGATATTAATTGATTCATTATACTAGCAAGTTGCAATTACGGTTTAAGGTAAATCCATTTTGTTTTAATGGTACTCATGAAATTTCTTGTTGTGTGTCAATGAGGATTCTCTGTCCCATTTGGTGTTCCATTTTGTGTCTCACTCTATACAGATTCTGACACATCAATCAATTAATATATATATTGCATATTTTATTCTTACAATATGTGATGTGTCGGAATCTGTATGAAGTGGGACACAGAATGAGACACAAAAGTGGGACATATGATCCTTACTGGTTGTGCAGATAATCCTTACCGGTTGTGTGGGATTGTGTGGGTTATGGAAGGTTTCTGGGATATTGGTATTATATATTTTTTTATCAAAAAGAGCCTGAGTGCATTGAAGTTTGCAAGGTATCAAACTAATAATGAAAGGTATTGTGACCTCCGATTAATTACAGTAGATTATTGGATTCAGGCAAATAAATTTGTAATACGACATGATTGTGCGTTTGGTTTTTCTTTTTAATCAAGAATGCAGCTCATGTTTTTGGTCTTCAAGTTTCAGTTTATGCAATTTTGATTGATTGTATGATGAAATTAGTCGGGTATTTACAGTCTTTGTATCCAATTTGGGTCTTGCTTGTGGTGCCATACCGCCATATATTGACATAATGTTATTGTATGTTTGGCCTCATCATTTAATTAAGCTAATGATGGCATCTATGTTTGGTAGCGGAAATGGATCCTTCGGGTAAGCCTTGTTCAGATCAGTGAAGTCCACACATACTCGCCATTTGCCATTCTTCTTTGGGACTACCACCACATTGGATAGCCACTTTGGGTACTTCACCCCTTTAATCTTTCCTGCAGCTAGCAGGTTGTCTACCTCCTGGTTTATCACCTGGTTTCTTTCTGGGCCGAACTTCCTCCTCTTTTGCTGGATGGGTTTATATCCTGGATCCACACTCACCTTGTGGGTGATAACACTTGGATCTATCCCTATCATGTTATCGTGGGACCATGCAAAACAATCTGCATTGTCCCTCAGCAGCTGGATGAGGTTTTCTCTGATTTCTCATGTGCACTCTGACCCTATCAGCACTGTCTGCTCGGGGTCCAGCTCGTCCAAGTGGACTTCGTCTAGCTCTGTATGTGTTGGCTCTATGTATTCCTCCTGGACGCGATGGCTCTGTAATTGTTATGCTGGCGGGCTGGTTGTCGCCTTGAGAGCTGCTTTATAGCAATCCCTAGCATCCTCCAGATCTCCACGTATCTCTAGCACTACACAGGGTGTCGGAAACTTCACGCACTGATGGTAGGTGGATGCTATCGCTTTCATATCGTGGATCCAGGGGCTGCCAAGGATTACATTATAAGTAGGGGGACCGCTAATAACATAATACCTTACCTGCTTATTAATTCCCCAGCATAAGTGGGGATGATGATTTTTCCCAGAGAATGCTCTGTTTTGCCACTGAAGCCAACCAGGGGGATAGCCTTCTTTGTCAGGTCCTTCTCGCTGAATCCCGAGTTCTTGAAGGCCTCCAGCATGATCTGGTTGACCGAGCTTCCTGTATCTACCATAATCTTCCTGACGGTGCAGTTCCCTATAGAGAGTGTGATCATCAAGGCGTCATAGTGCTGTTCTGGGGTATCCTTTGCGTCGGTTTCATCAAAAGTGACTGCTGGCAAGTTTTGCTGACTGATTCTACAAGAGGACTCTGGTTTATCCCCCTTGGCCTCAGTGGCTCGTCGCTTTGCTGCTGAGTAGGTGAGCCCACATAGCTCGAAGCCTCCCATAATTACATTTACAAACCTAGTGCACACAGGGAGAGGTGAGGGCATAACCTGATTTGAAGAATTTACTGTGGCGGAACTTTTTGGCAGGATGTGATCCAAGTTTGCCTGGTGGTAATGGTACTTGACTTCCTTTCTTAGTGAGTAGCATTCATCGGTTGTGTGGCCAATATCATCGTGGAATTCACATCTTTTTGTAGCATCCCGCTTGTCGGTGGATCGTTCCTCTGTACGCTTTTTTGGCCACCTGACTCTCTGTCCTAGCTCCTTCAGTGCTTTGAGTACTCCAGGTAGTCCGGCAGGAAACCCATACTCTTACCTTTGGGGGAAGATCAGTTTTGCTCTTCCAATCATTGCCCCCAGAGACTTTGTTCACCATCCCACTATAAGGTTTAGGTCTTTCACTCTTCTTCTCAACTGGTGCTTTCCTGGAGTTATGTTCCAGCTCGTATACAACTCTTCTGGATCCAGAATCTTCCCCCAGTCCGATTGCATCCAGCGCCTTTGTTTGTACGTCCTCGAAGGTGGCACATGGATACTTCGTGAAATCTTTGTACAGATCTGAGTCCCGGTGGAGCCCCTGGCAGAAAGCTTCGATAGTTGTGGCTATATCGCAGCGCGGAATCGCCACCTTCTCCCTGTTGAACCAGTTCAAGAAATCCCTGCTGGATTCCTCCAGTCCCTGCACTATTCGGTAGAGATCACCAGTCTGCTTCTCTAGCTTTCGGCTGCTGGCGAATTGCTGGTTGAAGGCGTTGACCAGGTCAGGAAATGAAGAGATACTCCGGTTGGACAGGCTGACGAACCACTGTAGGGTAGCTCCAGATAGAGTTGACCCAAATCCCTTGCCCATGCACGCTTCCTTCAAGGGTCATGTTGCCGTTACCACTATCATTTACTGTTTGTACTGGTTGATGTGATCAAGCGGATCTACGGTTCCATCATAGAGCGTGATGGCAGGTGGCGCACATCCTTTTGGGACCCCCACCAGTGATATGGCATCCACGAAGGGGGAATCTGCGTAGCTGTCCCGGGCTGCTTTCTCCAGGGGCCTTGGTACGCCTGGTATCTTGTTGATCAGGTCCCTCAGCTCCTGATATTGTAGCTCCATTGGGTTACCTATTCCTGCAAGAGGGTTAGCATCAGGCAAAAAAAGGCCAAAGGGAATACCTCCTGACCAAGCTTCTCCAGTTGGTTGGCTGCTAGGCTGATTTGTTAGTGGGCTGCAGCTGATTATACACCCTTGTTGCCACTTTGGTGCTCGGTCAGCAGCTGCAGTTCCTTGCCATGCTCCCGCAGTCAGTTGACTGCTCAGTGGTGCCATAGCGTTGCTAGTGGATCCGGACGACCATCCGAGCGTCTGCTAGATGGTAGTTCCTACAAGAGATTGGAGATTAGATCTAGGCAGGCAACCAGAATAAGCATTACCTACCTGGGGATTGCTGCAGGCTGCGCGGTGGGTCAAATGATAGGGTTCCCAGTCCCTCCGGCTCAATGGGCCCGCCAGGTAAGATGCCTCCGAGGTCAATCTGGTGACCAATTCTGGCGGAATCAGTCGAAAAGGTCTTCCTTCAACAATTGATCTTGCGGCTGCAGGAGGTACTGTGTTGGGTGCTGACTTGGCTCGGGCTACATTTGAGATCTGGGCTCTAAGATCCTGGTCGTCTTCCTTCAGGCTCTGTATACATTGGCACAGAGTGTCCATCCCCTCGATCACCATTTGCATGGGGTCTGGTGGAAGAGGCCCTACTTCCTTTGCGGCCTTCTTAGAAGAGGCCTTGTCTGCAACTTCGCTGTGATTGAGGCTGCTTCCCTAGGCGGATCTTGGTGGATCTACTGTTCCTGCAGGCTTGGCTGGCTGCGGTGGCTTGGAGAGCGATACTGTGGTTGAAGGGGACATGCTGGCAGAGGCCATCAAAATGGCGGAGGACGGTGCACTGACTGGTCCCGCTGAGGCTAGGGTTTGCCTCCCTCCGGAAGATTGGATGGGAGCTCCCAGAGTGCTAGACGCATTTGGACTGGATCATGACATGTTGACTTATAAACTGTTGTTTGCGAGATTTGGCTATAGAAAATGATCACTATGCCCCACAGTCGGCGCCAAAACTGTTTGGGTAAACACTTACCTAAGTATTGATTATGGTTGTATGTGGATTATAGCGACCTTTGTAACTTAGTTGCTAAAGAATAATAACGTAAAGACGGATTGCAAATGTAAAAGCGAAACGAAATAAAAATGACACAAGGAGTTGTTTACGCGGAAACCCAATGTGCGAAAGTCGGAATCCCGCCAAATATGCACTATAATCGAATAGAAGGGATTAAATAACGAGTGCACGAGCGTCTAAGATATAGCTCAATTTGATGCGAGAATAAAGAAGATATTGAATTATGTTTGCTCTTCTAAGGAAGAGTGAAGTGGTCCCTTTCTGCCTTGCTACCTCGTTGCTTTTATAGTTGATACTTGCTAGGGTTTTGGTCCACGCTCCTCCAGACGCTCCTCTCCCAAGTAATTAGCAACTTCCCCTAGAAAATAGGGAGTCGTTATTTACTCATCCTCCTTCCATATGGCTGTTGTTATTTGCTTTAATCTAACGGTTATGGCTATGCCACATCATTAATCCGTGTGAGTGTGCTCAGCCCAATGTCTATCTTCCACGTGTATAATAAAAATACTTCATTAATTTTCCCACAATAGGCCTGGTCATTTTTGGCCCAATTGGCGGTCCTGACTGACCCGTCCTTTTCCATGTCCAGTCCGTACCATAGTGCTTTTGTGGTTCGATTGACACAAAAATCGATGACGATTTCCCCTACCAATTCAATATCACAAATTCTTATTTCAGACCGAGGTATCCGTCTTAAGCTTAAGACGGATACCATATTCTCTCACAAAATACCCATCAAGGGTGAGTGGAGAGCACATGGGGAGAGTCCACCTTGTCTCATCTACCCATTTCCTCTCACAAAATACCCGTTGTAAGATCCGACCCGTCTTAAGCAAGACCTACTGATTCAATATTGATCAACACAGTTGACAATATATTTGGGATTTGGGGTTATAATGAGACCGGCTCAAAAATGCTACAATCAACAACTTGTGATAGAAATAATCGCAACATTGCCGTCCCTGTAAGTTTCATGCGTACTATTCACATCTCCATAATAATAATGATGCAAATTGGTGGAGACCAGGTACTCGAAATTCAGTTGAAAAATTATATTAAACGAGAAAAGTATTACTGAAATTGAATCGGAGAGGAATTGAGGAAAGATGAATGCTTTCCTCTCAAGTCTGGTGAAGAAAAACGAAAGCTCGTCGAAGAACATAACTGGGAATAAAGCAAAGCAGCTTGGAATAGGAATCGATGTTGGAACAACCTACTCATGTGTCGGGGTTTGGCAAAATGATCACATCGAGATTATCGCCAACGACTTGGGCAACCGAACGACACCTTCTTGGGTTGCTATTAACAACACTGAACGACTTATTGGTGAATTTGCTAAGTATCAGGCTGACAGCGAACGTACCAACATTATCTTCGGTTTGTTCTCTTGTGTTTTCAATTTGTTTTTACCGTGTTCGTATATTTATTCCATTTGATTCACAAACATTTACCCATTTTGCCATTTTCCTTTTAGTTTATATATATATATATATATATATATAGAGCCAAGATCCGGTGAGTCCACCTAAATATTTGAGTCCGTGAGTCCAGGCTTACAATATCACAGATTACACAAAACAATATCACTGATTCACTGGTTATACTAAACAGTATCACGAAAAAAAACTGCACAAAAGGGTTAAAAATATTTTATCTCATACTACTCTCCCTTGACGACGACCACCCACCCACCAATAACACGACATATCCAAGCCCCTAGATGACACAAACAAACAATTATCCGGCACCGTCATCACTCATTATTTATCCCATGTTTTCTTTTCAATCTCCATATTCCTCCACCCATACACATTACTCCTACTCGGAGCTCACACCACCTCAATCAAAACAAAATTGTCACTATCATCGTTAATTAGGAGTCTCGTTGTCGGTTATGAAGAAAAATGTCCGAGACAAAGATGCTTAGTAGAGAGGAAATATGATAAAAGAAGCTATATACAATAAATTTCGGTGAAACACCGATAATAGTGACTTTCCGGCATGAAAGGGTGAGAAAATTATGGTGTTTGTCGAAGTTTCGGTTTTGGAATCAATTGGTGTGAAAAAAAGTATGAGAAAAAAAAGTTAGTAATAGTACGCGAAAAAGTGGTTTAGTGGTGTGATATTGTTTAGTACAACTTGTGATATTGTATCACAGACTCAAAAAGATAGGTGGACTCACATGATCCTAATTCTATATATATATATATATAGGGGCGGGATCCCATGCGAAATAAAGTACGGTGCAAACTGTATGAACTATATAATCAAGAGGTTTTTTTACGTACACAGCCAAATTTATAATAATAATAAAAAAAAAACTTCTATTTATTCGTCTCTCCCCCCAAACTAATAGTACCCCACATATTATCATTTACCCTACTTGGGTACACTGTCTCATCCTTATCCACCACCACAACCCATTCGTCGCCGATAACCTCGCCGGAGCACATCGCACCCTTACGAAGACGCACCATCGGACCTTCTAGTTAACGCTGCCGATGAACCACCGTGCACTTTCGAACATTTTCGTCTGTTAAATTTTCCGAGAGGTCCGCCGTCGGCGTTTGGTTTTTGAAATTTTAGTTCAATTTTTATAGATCTATGAATCATATCTCGAAATTAGAGGAGGCCAAGGAAACGAAAGTAAATGCGAGGATAAACGCCAATTAGAGTGGTGAAGGTGTTTTCCGACTCGGTTAATTTTACGGCATATTGATCGATGTAGGTGACGGCTAAAGATATGTATCTAGTAACTTAAAGAAATGTATCTAACAAGCTAAATATATGTATCTACTAATCTAAAGGAGTGTATCTAGCAAGTTACACTAACAAGCTAAATATATGTATTTAATAATCTAAAGAAGTGTATCTAGCAATTTAAAAAAGTGTATCTAGCAAGATAATGACATGTATCTAGTAGCTTAAAGGAGTGTATCTAGCAAACTAAAAATACGTATCTGGTATTTTACATGAATGTATCTAATAAGTAAAGATATGTACTCCCTCCGTCCCGGTCAATTGTTGTCCTTTTATTTTTGTACAAAGACCAAGGAAAGAATATGAGACCATTTGTGTTGATACTTGGTGGAAGCCAAGTGACCAATACTCCCAAACAAGTATAACGTTTCTCATAGATAATCTTCCTAATATACAAAGAACAATAATTGACTTAGATACCCAAAAAAGGAATAAAACAACAATTGACCGGGACAGATGAAGTATCTAGTAATCTAAATGAGTGTATCTAAACTACATGTATATATCTAGCAATTTAAAAGAGTACATCTAACAAGCTAACGATATGTATCTAGCAACTTAAATGAGTGTATTTAACAACCTACATGGCTACATGTATGTATCTGAATTTTTTTCTTAAGTAGGCTTTGAACCATACTTATTTACAAAAGTAGGGTTCTTTCATACTTATTTACAAAAAATGGGTCCACGTCATCAAAACTTTTTTTTTTGTTGTCTGTTCACTCAGTCGCTGAACCATTCAGCGACTGAGTTCTTTGGTGAATTTTTTTTTTTGACCTCAAATATCAGACCTTTGGCAGAAACTCTCCCATCAAGATCAAGTTCTCAGTCGCTGAATGGTTCAGCGACTGAGTTCTGTGATGATTTTTTTTTTTTACCTCCAATAGCAGACCTTTGGCAGAAGATTTCCCATTCTGATCAAGTACTCAGTCGCTGAACCATTCAGCGACTGAGTTCTTTGATTATTTTGCTTTTTTACGTCAATAATCAGACTCTTGGCAGAAGATCTGCCATTTTGCTCAAGTACTCAGTCGCTTAATGGTTCAGCGACTGAGTTCTTTGATATTTTTTTTTAAACCTCAATAATCACAATATTTCCCAAAACATTTTCCATACGTGTTTGTACCTACAACCGTCCATACCCATTTTTTAAGAAACACATAAATTTGATATAAAAGGAACTTAAAATTCTTACACTTAATCCAATACATAACATTAAGTTTTCTTAAAACATAACTATCTAACCAACACATATTTGAAATCTAATACATATTTTCTAGTTGCGTTTTTTCCCCTTCTTGCGTGTTCTTTGAGATGACTCCGCTTCTTCACTTTCTTGAGTCATGACTTGTTGCCTATGGGCAAGGTGACGGAAGTCATATCTTGGTGGACTGGGAGGCCTTGGCTCTTGGTAGTTGATCAGATGCCCTTGTCCCGTATTTACAAGCGAAATGAGAGACATGTTCCGCATCTTCTCTATCATAGCATATTGAGCCAAAGGGATGTCATCGGGCATGTTGGAAATCATTTGCTCAGTTGTGTTGTAGGTAACCATGCTTGTTTGAGTCTGAATCAATTTATTATATTTGTACATTAAGTAAATTCTATATTAGAAAGAATGAATTAAACAATTTGTAATTTTGTATATAAATAAGAAAACAAATACTTACTAGTATTTGGAAGTCCGCCGCGGTTGGGTAAAAGTAGTGATGATCCTCGTAGTCATCGTTCACAGTTTGGCTTAGAGGTGTAATGATGCGACGGGTAATAGCATTGTACCACTCAAAGTACTCGTCTTCAAAGCTCATCAAACCACAAAAAGGAAGCCCCGGCTCCACTATATTTGACATTCGGTTTTCCCATTTAGCAATCGACTCTTGATGCATAGTCTCATAGTTACCCGACCAGTCGCCCTTTCTACTAACACCATGCAATCTGGTGCAAGTGCTACCCATTTCAGGGATCATTTGTTGCCACCCGAATTGTCGAGTACATCTATTTGGGAAATGCCATTCAACCATTTCAAAGCAAATAAGCGGAGCAATAACGGTCCATTCGGCTTGGTCTTGGACACATATTGGGGAGAGGTGTTGTACCACACTTGGTGTGTATGGTTGCCATACGAATTGCAATTCCACCATCTTGTCTAAGAGGTCCCTAATGACTACCAACCCGAGTCTATGATCTTTAAATCCCCGTTGCACTCTTAGCCATTTACATGCCAAAGGATCTACCCTAGTCAATACTTGACTCCCAAGGGGATATGCTACCCCAGCCTGTCGAGGTACACGGGACCTAACTATGTCCGGGCGTCCAATTGACACTCTTTCCCAACTCCATAATTGCAATAATAGTAAAAGGCCGGCTATTTCAATACAATCAACTTTAGTGGCTTTACACAAATTTCGGTAAAGGCATGCCAAGACCCCACTTCCCCAACTAATGTCGTCTATTTGATCCAAATTCTCCAAAAGGGGTAAATAAATTAAACTCACGGTATTACCGGTTTTATCCGGAAACAAGAGAGCCCCAAACAAATAAAGCAAATAAGCTCTTACGTGGCAATGCAATTGATATTGAGAATTAATGTTTGCCACGTTTTGAAAATTGTCATGAAGCCAAGTAAGTTTTAATTTTGACCCTTTTATAGCTTTAATTGACGGTGTTGCTCCTAGCAGACGCACACATAAATTGAGCCACCCCCCCTCACTTGAACCCGTTACCGGTCTCCCACTAATTCTAAGGCCGAAAAGCATGGCCACATCTTGAAGGGTGACAGTTGCCTCACCAAAAGGCAAATGAAAGGGGTGAGTCTCTTGTCTCCACCTTTCTACCAAAGCCGTGATCAAATCGGCATCCAATGGGACATAACAAAATCGAGTAATACCTCGGAATTGGGTGTTGTTTACATATGTAAGAACCGCCTCAGGAACTTTAAATGCTTTAAAGGCTTTCATGTGGCCACGTAAGGTGAGAGGTTTGAGTTCTTCTCCTTCCCAAATCGCCTGACTACGGTGAGTCGATTGGAGATGAAGAATTTTTCCATCATCGGGTCCGGGATCCATCTGAAAAGAAAATTACATGAGGAAGTTGAAAATGTATAGAAGAAATAAATATATATAGAAGAAATAAATTAAAACTACATAATTGAAAATGTATAAGAAATAAAACAAAAACATAATAAATATAAAATAGAAGTCATACATAATTATATTGAAATAGTTGGTTACAAAAGTAATTGACTACATAATTGAAATTGAAACTACAAACAAGAATTACAAATTACATAGTAAATTCAATAGTTTTTGATGAGCTAGCTTTTGAAGGACAACTACGTTTATTATGACCCTCTACACGACATAAACTACATGAGGAAGTTGCTCGTTGATCCATTTCATTGTGGATTCTTTTCGACTTTGGACGGCCTTTTAATCTTTTCATGGAATCATTTGGAGTCAGTTTTGTTCCCACCCATGGCATCCAATATGACTCATCCGGAACCGGGTGGAAACTTGAGCGATATGAGCCATGATACTCTCCACATGAGTAGAATGGATCAACATATTGATCGGAACTTATACTGTTAGCTCGACAAACTGCCATTACATGAGAACATGGCATATGATAGATTTGCCATTTGTTGCATGTGCAA